>QLTV01003673.1:133660-147768 GCA_003457575.1 Thermophis baileyi | reverse complement strand
TACTTTCTTAACTATTCATGTTTGAAGTTTATTAACATTTTGGATTGACCGAGAGCACAGTAGTTGTTCAATAATAAAATTAATCCTCCAAAATACAGCTTGCCTAATAATTGTGCACAGAGTGTATAGAGATAATATAATTGACACCATTGGTCAATTATAGGGAACATTCTAGAGCAGACATGTCAAACTCAAGGCCTGCGGGCCAGATCTGGCCTCGGCTGTGGTTAGATCTGGCCTGCAGGGTCACCCTGGAGATGGCAAGGGGCCGGTCTCCACCGCCTTGGCCCCAACCCACCCCAGCCCGGCCAGGCGCTCAGGAAGGAAGGAAGGAAGGAAGGAAGGAAGGAAGGAAGGAAGGAAGGAAGGAAGGAAGGAAAGAAAGAAGGAAAGAAGGCCACCAGCACCTGCCCTCAAAGGGCCAGTAGCATGTAAGACTATGATGACTTACAGCAGCTAGGTGGGCATGTCTGGGTGGTCACAGCTGGGTTGCCATGAATAGGTGGGTGTAGCTGGGTGGGTGTGGGCGGCTCAACACCGCTCACTGGGCGCAGCTGACTCGGGACGGCTGGGTCGGGATGGAACAAGTCGCACCGACTAACTTGACATGGGGACAATTCGGTACCCCACTAGCTCCTCGCCTCCCCAAACTGCTGGCAGTCAAGTGAGCATGTGCGCATGCAGACACACACACACACACACACACACACACACACACACACACACCCCACATTCTAAGTTTGGGGACTTTTATACACTTTGGGGACTTTTATCCAGGAAGGAGAGGGCCTTCCCCCCAAGCCCAGGCATGATTGGCAGTTTGTAAGCTCAGATGTGGATAAAAGTCTCCAAACTTGGAATGGTGTGTGTGTGTGTGTGTAGTCCAACTTCTGCCTTGACAGATCTCTGGAGAGCAAGAGGAGGAGGCAGGGGAGTAGTGCTCCCTGGTCCTGCACGAGGGAGGCTGGACCTTCTTGAAAGGGAATCCCTGTTTTCAATCATGCATGGTAAGGATGCTGGTTTGTTGGGGCAGCCTTCTCTCATGCTGCTCCCCCACCATCCCCTCCTCCTCTCCAGAGAACTGTCAAGGCAGAAGTGGGACTCGGAGGAGGACTTGCTTCCTGCAAACATTCTCCTTTGTGCTTCCATATGCAGCAGCATCGTCCTCTGTCTCCTGTGTGGGGCCAGGCAAGACCAGGAGGGGGATCTTGAGGTCTCCAGTGGCGGAAGGCGAAACCAGGGTGAGTGCCAAACCTTGTCCACCAGAGGAGCCTTGCCATCCCTCTCAGGTGGGGCGGGTTCTGGGCAGTGGAGAGGAAGTGCCCAGCTCAGCCCTCGAGCTCCCAGGGCACCTGGACCCTGCAGCCCAGCCCTGCTTCCCCAAAGGGGTGCCCAGCCGTGCTTACCTCCTCCTCGAGGCTAAAAGAAGACGTGGCTTTGGAAAGATGTTTTCTTAAAAGCACGGAAATTCGAATCGGGATTTGTCTCTACTTTATTATAATCAAACAATCATTACTTACTCACCATATATATTGGAATAATAAACATAAAAGAACCAAATTTGGATTATAAAATTGGATTACAAGAATAACGAAGAGAAACAGAGTACGGAAGCAGGAGCGCCATTTTAAAAAGAAAAGAAATGGTGTAATGCTCGGAAGTTTTATTTCTTTTGGATAATATAACTGAAAATCTAAAAGAAGAAAGAAAGGGTGGTAAAATCCCCGGATTCTTTCTTTAAATATCTTTAAACTTGGTTGGACTGTAAAAAGAAGAACAAGTGGAATAAAAGGCATGGAACAGATACATCAGGATATTAAGGACATTTTAAAAAACCAACGAATGGAGATGAAGGAACTATTTGGTGATATGGATCGTATAGAACTAAAGTTGGAGAATATAATACAAAGAATGATAGACGCAAGCCAGACGCACGAGGAAAATACAGAGAATCCTGGAAAGGTGGAAAAAATAGCGGAACTGGATAACAAGCAACAAGAAAGAAAAAATAATAAAGAGATGATAACAATATTGAGGGTGAAAAAGGGTTTAGAACAGAAGGGGAAGATCTTAGATAGTATGGGAAAGAAATGGGAGGAAAAGAAAGGCAGAAGGGGAAAAGAAGAAGGAGCTAAAAAAGATAAGAACAAAGCAAAACAACGAAAGGGAAAAAAGAGGGGAGAGGAAGCTAGAGAGTATGGTAAAAAAATGGATCTAGGAGTAGATGAAATTGGGAGAATTAAAAGAAATATGTGGGAGACAACCAAAAAAAAAAGAGAGATTAAAAATATGGAGAAGGGGGAAAGACAAGGGAAAAAAGAGGAAAAAAAGAAAAAAAAGAAAAAAAAAAAAAAAAAAAAAAAAAGGAGATTAAAAATATGGAGTAGGGTGAAAGACAAGGGATAAAAGAGGACAGAAAGAAAAAGAATATGAACTAAGTGTGTTAAAAAGTATAATTAATAATGGGTATGAAAATTAATAGAGTAGAATTAAATAAATGGAATAATTGTTTATATGTGGCGGAAAAAAATACTTTTGAATATTTGTTATGAATGTTATAAAGTTAATTAGCAATGTATAGTAATACATGAATGGTATAAATGAGTATAAATGAGGTAAAGTAATGGATTTATAAGATATGTTTAAATGATAAAATTAGCTTGTATTAAAGAGTAAGAATGATATGGAAAGAGGAAAAAGAAACAAAAACCATTTTGTCAATACTGTTTAAAAGAAAAAAAGAAGTGAAGTAATATAGTGGATATTAGATAAAATATAGATATTATATAAAATAATAATATTAGAATTGTACAAAGGGAAAAATAACTACCAGTATGAAAACTAATTATGATAGAAGTACAAAGGAAAAAAGGGAAGACCATGTCTTTGACTACTAGAATAAAAGGAGAAGAAAAAGGAAGAGAGGGGGGGGGAAAGGGAATTAAAATAGGGATAATATAAGAGGGGAAAAAGAGTAAAAGATAGATATTAAGATGATAAGCAAGGTGATAGAAGTACTAGAAGGCTTAGAAATGGAAGTATGATAATAGAAGTGATATGTTATAATTAAAATGAAAAGGAATTGTAATTATTAAGAAAAATGTTAAGATTATGTGTATGGATGTGCTAACCCAGAAAACAAACATTCACGACATGAGATGTATAAAGATGAAAAAATAAATAAAAAACTTATTAAAAAAAGAAAGAAAAGTAAACCTGCTGAAAGATATTGGATTGGAGGACAATTGAATACAAAAGGAAAATAAAAGATAAATATAATACAATATAAATACAAATACAAATAATAGTAAATAATAGTATAAGAAATTTTAGAAATAGACTTGGTTGTGAAAGATGAAATAACTGTTTAATTCAAAGTATTTAAGATAGGATTGTTGGATATTTAAGCTAATAAGTTTACAAAGTCTATATATTTATGTAAGCATAGAGATCTACTTGGCTATTCTTCTTTAATTAATAAGAGTATATAAGTTATATAAATTTGTATATACATACATATATATATTGATTTATAATTACGTAAAAGGATTTTGGAAATTAAGGAGTTTATATCCAGAGTAAAATATATATACCCACACATTAATATACTTATAGTTATATTTATATTTATAGTCATACTTATGCTATTTTATATGTTAAACCTTAATCAATAAGTGTATGAAACTTCTATACTTCTGAAGATATATATAGATCTAAATTTAAACAAATATATAGAGTTTAGAAATTAAAGATTTTAGAGCTATAGTAAAATATATACGTTTCTATATTCATATATTAACAGCTACATTTATATTGATATTCATACTTATATTTATAAAATTATTATCAACATTGTACAAAGTGAGTTTAGGAAATATATTCAATAGCTAATATATTGTATGCTATTCTGGAAAAATGTACTTAGGATAGGAAAAATGACGAGTACAACAACGATAACCAAATTAAGTAAGAAAACTGCTCCAAACCCCGCATCTACACCATCCTCACCAGCGCAACAATGCTCAATAGAAAGTATGTTTGGAACAGAGAAAGCAGGCTCAACATCAAACATTCAGAGTATTCAAACTATGCTATTGATGATACAAGAGGCAATGACTAAAACACAAGAAGCAATAGCAAATAATCACGAAGAGACAAAAAAGAATCATGAAGAACTTAAAAGTGATATGGGAGAAATGAAAGGAGACTTCACAAAAATGGATGACAAAATAGGAAATATCCAGCAAAATATCCTTAAAAATGAACAGAGAAGCAAAACAGTGGAGACAAAAATAGAGCAAGTAGACAAAAAAATGGAAACTATGGAACAAAAATATATGACAGTTAATAGAGACTTAGAAGAATCGATAGTATTTTTGGAGATGGAGAAAGCGTCCTTTTTTCTAAGATTTCAAAGTATTATGGAAAATAAAGAGGAAGACTTAGGGGAGACCATGTCAGAAATACTAGCGGTGGCACTGCAGAGAGATAAATAGGACATGCGGAGGGATATTGACAAAGTATACAGAGTGCATACGAATTATGCATGCAGACACAAGTTGCCGAAAGAAGTCCACGTAAGATTCACAAAAAAGGTGATAAGGGATGAAATATATAAAAGAATGAAGGAGGAATCGATATCGTACAAAGGAAAGGAAATAATAACACTAAAACAAATTCCAAGATGAGTGAGAGATCAAAGAAGAAACTATCAATTCCTAACTTTACAATTAAATAAATATAATGTAATGTTCCGATGGTTAATACTGTTGTGGTCCACCAGTGGCCTGTGCAGCTGGTGGCAGAGCCGGACAGCGAGGAGGCTGGAGAAGGCTCAGTGCCAGAGGCAGGGATTCAGCCAGGGCCTTCAGAACCTCCAGAGGCTGCCATGAGTGAAGAAGAAGAGGAGGAGCCTGTTCTCAATGCGTGCGTGCGCAGAGCTGCCAAAAGGCAGGAATGGCTCCTGAGGAGAAGGACTACTCGGGAGTAAGGCTTGGGGATAATTGGTCACTCCCATAGCCTATTTAAGGGATGAAAACGACTGAGGAATTTGCAGGAAACAACTCAATTCCCAGATCTTGTCTTGCAAATTCAAGCCTCCGTTTTCTGTTTCTGTGTGAACTTGGCAAAGCCTCCTGCAAACTGTTCCTTGGCAGTTTGCCTACGAAGAGCATGAAAGACTTTTAGCCAGACTTGTTTGATTTCGGCTCGGACTTATGCGGACTGCTAATGACACTAATTAGCAGCCGTTGAAAAGAAAAGACTTATTTTACTTTATTTGCACTCTGAAAGACTGCTAATGCAAACAATTAGCAGTTGTAAACAATAAAAAGAGGTTTGTGAAACGCTACTTGTGCTGTGTGCGTTTATCAGGAAGCCGGGTCAGAACAAATACCAGAAGGTATCCTGATTTCATGGCAGGAGAAAAAATTTAAAATAGATACTTTGGACAAAGCACAAGAGTTTTTAGAACACCACTTTGCAACAGAAGAACAAGAGAGTAGAGAAGAAGTTGAGAATAGGAGCCAGCAGGAATACCAAATGGAGGAGAATGAGGGGGAACAAGAAGAAAAGAGAAAACAGGAAAAAGAACGAATAGAAAGAGAAGGAGCAAGAGAAAAAATACAAAGAGAAACAAGAAATACAAGGAGATTAAGAACGACGAATAAATAACTAAGGAAATGGAGGAGGAAATAAAAATGGTCTCAATAAATATAAATGGATTAAATTCACCAGTTAAAAGAACTCAGACACTCACAAAATTACAAAGATTGGATATGGATATTATAAATTTACAGGAAGTACACATTAAGAAACAACACAGTAAGCTATTAGAATACCCAAGATTAGGCAAACTCTACCTATCATTAGCACAACAAAAAAAAAAGAAGAGGAATTGCAGTATATATCAAAAAAAGATTAAAATCAAAACAAATATATACAGATGAGGAGGGACAAATTCTAATGATTGAGATAGAAACAGAACAAAGAAAATACTATTGGCTTCAATATATGCACCAAATGATAACCAAAGTGAATTTTATAGAAAGATACACAATATAATAAGGGAATTAGAATATGAAAATATATGTTTAATTGGAGATTTTAACGCAATTATGGATATTAAAAAAGATTATAAAAGCAACAAGAAAAATAAGACAAAGAAAAGGACTTTACCAGATACATTCCATGCAATGACACAAGAACTATGTTTACAAGATGTATGGAGAGAAATAAATATGGAAAAGAAACAATACACATTGTACTCAAATCCACATCAATCATGGTCAAGGATTGACATGGTATGGATGACACCAGAGCTCATAAAAGAAACAGAAGAAATAGAAATAATGACAAACAGCTGGGCGGACCACAATCCATTAAGGGTGACATGGAAAGGGCAGAAGAAAAGAAAGAGATGGATGATGAATAAAGAAATATTAAAAGAGAAAGATTATACACAAATGATTGAAAAGAAAATGAACATATTTTTTAGGATAAATACAAAAGAAGAAACTTCGCTTCAAAATCTATGGGATACCGCAAAAGCGTACATACGAGGCCTCTCAATTGCATACATGGCAAAAAGAAATAAGAGAAAAAAAACAAGAGCAAGATAATTGGCAAGAAGAACTTAAAAGATTAGAATTAGACCTACAGAAGGAGCCCCAAAATAACAAAATTAAAGAAAAAAGAGACTTAATAAGACACAAGTTAAATTTGGCCACACAAGTTGATATGGCATGGAAAATTAAAATGGCAAAGCAAAATTTCTTTGAACATGCAAACAAACCGGGGCATACAAATTAAAAAAAGAAAAAGAGAAAAGAATAATACACCAGCTACAAGACGCAGAGGGAGAGATACATTATAGAAGAGAAGAAAAAAATATATAGCACAAAAGTTTTTTCAAAATTTATATTCCCAAGAAAACATATCAGAAGATGACATTAAACAATATTTAGATAGGACGAATATAGCAAAATTAGAGGAGAAACAAAGAGAGACACTAAATGGGACAATTACTATGACAGAACTAATGGAGGCGAGAAAGAAGCAGAAAAACAACTAAACTCCAGGACCAGATGGACTCCCAGTAGAATTATACAAGACAATTCAAGAACCATTACATTAAGTATTGTTGGAAAATTTTAATGAAGCACCTATGCAAGCCAGAATACCTAATTCTTGGAGAGAAGCCCTCATCACCCTCATTCCAAAAGAAGACTCAGACCAACAACAAATTAAAAATTACAGACCCATCTCATTTTTGAACGCAGATTATAAAATATTCACATCAATAATTTCAGAAAGATTCAAAAAAGTGATAAATGAGTACATTCACCCAGACCAAAATGAATTTTTGCCAAAGAGGCAAATAAAAAACAATATGAGAATTATAATAGATATATTAGAATATTATGAAGCACACCCGGACAAACAAGCCACATTAATATTTCTGGATGCCCAAAAAACTTTTGATAATTTAAATTGGACATTTATTATTTTGCAATTGGAAAATATTAAATTTGGAGAGAAGTTTATAAGGATGGTAGAAAAAATATATTCAATACAAATGGCAAAAATAATAATAAACAGAGATATTACTGAAAAATTTACTATAGCAAAGGGAGTGAGGCAAGGGTGTCCCTTATCACCCTTATTATTTATATTAACATTAGAGGTATTGTTAATTAAAATTAGAGGTGAAAATGAAATAAAAGGCTTGAAAATAAAAAAAGAAGAGTACAAAGTCCAAGCGTTCGCAGATGACTTGGTATTTATTTTAGAGCAACCGATACAGACAGGACCCAAACTAATACAGCAAATAGAAGAATATGGAAGAGTAGCGGGATTAAAAAGAAATAAACTAAAAAAAAGGCATTAACGAAAAATCTCATTAAAAAACAGGAAAATAAATTGGAAGACAAAATGGGCATCCAAACGACCAAAAAAGTAAAATATTTAGGAATTTGGCTATCACCTAAATGTTCGTCGATCAAAGAGGATAACTACCGTGTTTCCCCTATAATAAGACATGTCCCGATAATAAGCCCAACAGGGTGTTTCAGGACATGCCTTGAAATAAGCCCCCCCCCAAATAAGCCCCCCCAACTACTTTCCGGGGAAAGGGGGGGACATGCCGGGAGCCGCTCTTTTTGCGGCGGGCACTCTTTTGGCTGGGAGAGAGAGAGAGAGAGCAAGCAAGAGGCGGGTGCACGCACACCCTGCGGGACTGGCTCGGCTCCTCTGGGCTCTGCCTATGGCAGCGTTTTGAAACGCGCTCCTGCCTGCGATGAGGCGGCGAGGCAGGGATTGAGGCTCCCCTCCTCTTCCTCACAGCGGAGGTGCTGGTGTGCCACGACTCTCGGGCACTTGCTGCTTGTGCCTCTGCGGCTAGCTCCTCTCTTCTTTGCAGCGGAGGTGCTGGTGCGCCGCGACTCTCGGGCACTCGCTGCTTGTGCCTCTGCAGCTACTGACATTGCAGAGCCCTGCAGTCAGCTAGAGAGCGCTGGGCCGCGGGTCGGCCTTGCCGCCCCTTTGGCTCTGCCTCCTGCTCACGCCTCCCTCGTTCACTCGCCGGCTCGGGACACTCATCCTCCACCTGCCCTCCCCACCTCCTTCAGATGGGGGATGCAGGTGAGGGCAGTGCATGGGAATCCCCTGCAGGAACAGCCACCCAGCACACCCGCCTCTCGCTTGCTCTCTCTCTCTCTCTCTCTCTCCGAGGAACATGACAGAGCTACAAGTCCCAGGTAGGACACGCGTCTCGCGGCCCACCCTGCCCCACCTCACCTGCCACCCCCAAATTGCGCCCCACCGTGAGACGCGCATCCTACCTGGGACTTGTAGCTCCATTGCGTTCCTCACTGTTGTGTCCACTGACCCTCCCCCGCCTCCGGCTCTTGAGCGAAGCGGGAGGGGGAAGAAACTCTTGCGGGCTGCCTGAGGAAACCGAGCTGACAGCCAAACTTCTAGCCAGGCTCAGCAGCAGAAGCTGCCGGGCACGCGCTTCCTTGTCTCTTCCAAACGCGCCCCTCTCTCTCTCGGCAGGGGAGGGGGAGAGTGCACGTAAGACACAGCACCAGGGACAAGGAACCTTTTGGCTGCATGCTGCATGCAAGAAATCTTTCTCTCTTCCAAACTCCGCCAGAAATGAGTCTTCGTGAGACTCATCGCGCCTGCGCAGCCTCTTGGAGCGAAAGGGGAGAAAGATTTCTTGCGTCCAGTGTGCAGCCAAAAGTTTCCTTCTCCTGGTGCTCTGTCTTACGTGCACTCTTCCCCCCCCCGCCGAGAGATAGAGTTTGGAAGAGACAAGGAAGCGCGTGCCCGGCTGCTTCTGCCGCTGAGCCCGGATAGAAGTTTGACTGTCAGCTCGGCTTCCTCAGGCAGCCCGCGAGAGTTTCTTCCCCCTCCCGCTTCGCTCGAGAGGGTCAGTCATTTTTTAACTCTGTAGTTTTATGTGTGGTTCATAGGAAGTTTTTCAGTCAGACAAAGCTCCACTGGATTTATTAGTGAGAACCTTGTTGAGTGACTTTATTTGATTTCCATTTTGAAACTTTACATACTAAGCTTCAGATGACAATTCAACAGGTGAAGCTGTTTAAGTGTGCTGGCAATTTCTGACAAGGATTTCCTACTTTGCTCATCTTTTGTGGGACTGGCTACATGGCCTCTGGGAGGCCTGAGCAGGTGAGAAGCCCCTGTGTTCTTCTTCCTATCTTGGCCCTCCCTCCACCCAGCCTGCCCAGCACTGCCCTTTGATTGGCAGGTGGTTGTCCTGAGGATGGGGAAGGGTCATTTACATCAGGGAGCAACTCACTCAAACATGGTAAAAATGCTTCAATGTCTTCCTTCTCTGTTGGTATATTTTAAAACCTTTGGGACCATCCCTCCTTCCTATCTAGCTCATTAGCTGCTGAAGGGGAAGGGTTAGGGTTCTCTGAGCCTAGGCCCCCTTGATGAGATCCAGCAACCCCCAAAACTATTATCTCACCCCTTCAGCCTTCCAAGGGATCCTTCTCCTCCGCCTCCCTCCAAACTCACCCATCCTCCTCTTTCTTGATGAAGCGAGCTCTGTCTTCCTCTTGAGGCTTCTGGGATCCTGTGAGGCCAAGAATCAGAATCTGGGCCCTTTTCAGAGTCGTCCCTCCTTCCTGGGACTTCCCATCAGGCAGAGGCCGACCCAGCAGCAGCCTCGGCATCCACAGGAGCAGCTCCCCCTTTAGCCTTTCCCATCTCGGATGGCCCAGGAAGAGCTCAGGGCATTTCAGAGGCCGTTGCCTGGAGGGGAGGAGATCTCCCTGGAGCAAATTCTCTCCCTCCGACAGCCGATGCTCTTTTCCTTTGCACTGAGAGCACTTAGGGGTCTCCTGGAGTCTCAAGCAATTCCATTTCTGCCACCAATTGTTGAGAGTACTTTTTTTTCTTTTTTGAACCACCAAAGACCAGATTGACCCAGACTCCATATCACAAAGCACTGGAAACTTGAACTTGATTTGGGTTTTTGGTCTCTCCCTTCAGTAGCTGGGGACATTCAGTGGGGTAACATTCAAGTATTATTAATTATTATGGGGTAACAAGTGGCAACTTCAAATCTCAATCAACAAATACTCTGTCTTACACATTGTCAAAAAGAATCAGAACACAAAATACAAGCTTGGAGGACACGACCTTGTAGACGACCCTCATTCTGTCAAGGATCTTGGAATACTCATATCTAATGATCTAAGTGCCAAAGCCCACTGTAACAACATTGCCAAAAAGGCACTAAGTGTAGTCAACTTAATCCTGCGTAGCTTCTTCTCTGGCAACATTACACTGCTATCTAGAGCATACAAACCGTTTGCTAGACCAATTCTCGAATACAGCTCACCTGTCTGGAACCCGCACTGCATATCGGATATTAATACAATTGAGAGAGTCCAAAAATATTCACTTGCAACAGAATACCTTATTCCACAAGACTTGAAAGTTTGGGCTTAGACAACTTAGAACTACGTCGCCTTAGAACGGATCTAAATTTAGTTCATAAAATTATCTGCCACAAAGTCCTACCTGTCAATGACTACTTCAGCTTCAACCACAACAATACACGAGCACACAATAGATACAAACTTAAAGTAAACTGCTCCAAACTCGACTGCAGAAAATACGACTTCAGCAACAGAGTGATCAATGCCTGGAATTTACTACCTGACTCTGTGGTTTCTTCCCCAAACCCAAAAAACTTTAACCTTAGACTGTCTACTGTCGACCTCACCCCATTCCTAAGAGGTCTGTAAGGGGCGTGCATAAGCACACCAGCGTGCCTACCGTCCCTGTCCTACTGTCCTATTGCCCTCATCTATCTGTATTCACTTTGATTATGTTTATGTTTATATCTATACCTGCTATCTTGTACATGTTTGAGAAACAAATAAAATAAAATAAAATAAATAAATAAAGTAAAGGACCTGGGATATGGACCATACTCTGTTCTCACCATAAGGACACACCTGCCTAACCCCTCAGCTCCCTCGTAACTCAGCACCCCAGTTCTCCCTTCTAGGCCAAGGTGGACATATTAATGCCCCTCATCCAGATAAGAAAAAGAAAAATAATCCCTGAACAATTGATTGCAGTAAACCAGGGACACAGGGACCCCCCACAGCACCTTGAAAGGACTGGGAAGTCTTTTGGGGAAGGGGTTCACACCACAACCTCATAGGTGGGAATGTCTAAGGGTTCCCACCCCACCAAGTACATCCACACAACCAAAGGAAGGGCCACCACTTCTCCCAAACAATGTTCTAGCTGTATGTGGTAAAAAAATAAGTTCATACCATCCACCATGCTGAGGGCACTTCCACAATCTCAGCTGCAGACCTGACACACCCAGTTTGTTTAATAAAGAAATGAACTTCAAAATGGAAAGGGGCTGAGCGTCCTACATGAACACGGAAGGACCACAGATAGAGTGGTAAAGAAAAAAAATTCTATCCACTCTGTAAGTTTCTCACTATTTACCCAATGATACAGTCCATAGGATGCCACTTTCCTGCCTCTCATTCAAAAATCTATATTAGTAGAAATGATACTAAATGAAATTTCACTTCAGGCACAAGCAATTTAAAAATCAGCTCCAATTTAGGATTCATGTACAGAGTTCTGATACAAAAGGAAATCACCCACAGGCCCTGCTCTTACCATTAGGTAGGGTTGAAGGGTGCTGATGGCTTCCTTTGCATTAGAAGTCAGGCAGCACTAGAGTTATTATGGGACATCAACCTGGAGTGGCTCCAAACTCCATAGCTCTGAGTGACCCTCCCCAGCAGTCTCTGGAGACAAGATGCCATATTGAAGGACAGGAGAAGTCCCTTGTTATTGAACTATCTCATCCAGCATCACTTTCCAGACATGTCCTGACAGGAAAGGCCACAAGACTACAGAGCAGGGCCCCAAGTGTATTTCTGGTCTAGCATCTCTTCCAACCATATTCTTATCTGACGCCAAAATTCCTTGGCTTTTGTACACGACCACCACATATGATAAAATGATCCTAGCGCTAAGTTGCATTTCCAACATTGTGGTGATATATTCTTAGTCACTTTTGCTAACCTTGTAGGTGGAAGGTGCCACCTATAAAACATTTTATATAAATTTTCTTTGTATGCGGTGGCTAACGTTAATTTCCTGTTTCTCTCCCATAGATCTTGCCATTTATCCAGTTCAATATTGTAACCAAAATTTTTGGCCCACACTACCATGGTTTCCTTCACTTGCTCTTCCGCCATTTTATATTCCAATAGGTATTGATAAGATTTCTTTATCACCTTTTCATCCGTTCCTAATAAAATTTTGTCTAGCGTCGTTAATTCTTTTTTAATACCCCATTCTTTTCTATCTTTCATATAACGTGATTGTATTTGTAAATATTCCCACCACTCCAATTCTATTCCTTCTTCTTGTAGTTCTTTTCTAGATTTTAACTCCCCTCTTTCATTTAATATATCCTTATATGTAACTACTTTCCCCAGTATGATAAAATTTGGATGTACCAATACCTCTAGTGTAGAGAGCCAGGCTAGGATTTCCATGTAATTCTGTTGTTTAACTTTTAACCAGACCTCAAGTGTAGAGATGGAGGTCATTTGGAGGTTGTGTGCTGTATTAACAGGATGTAGGATGTTCTTAAGGCTTGGCAAGGAGAATTCACCAATGAAAATGCTGTTGCTCTTTGTTACCTTTTGCTGCTTGTAAAACTGTATATAAGCAATAAACACTGCGAAGGCAGTCAGACATCTTGGCATCCTGCAATGACTGGTCTCTAACTCCATCACTCAAGGAGAGCTCGTCTGACATGATGTCTTTGGAAGTACTGGTGGGCCTTGTGTCTACCAACTCACAAAAATGCATGCCATCCTATTTGCATACAGTGCCCTTCCAACGTTAATAACCTCCTATTCTTTAAGCTTATCCACTCTCTCACCCATGTGAGTATGGCAGCTTGGTAGTATCTTTCCCAATCAGGCAAGCCAAATCCTCCTCTTTCTTTAGATTCTGTTAGGACTCGGTCCAAACGGTTGGGTTGGTTAATATAAACAAGCCACAAATCACTGTTTAATGTAATATATGTAATATTGCTTTAAATGCATTGGTGCATTCTGACTGGCAGTAACGGCCATAAGAGGGAGCTAGAGAACATGGTTAGTGCTCTCTCTCTCTTTTGCTGATTCATTGCTGAGTGACTTCGTGTCTGCAATTAAGCTCTGTGTGTAGCTAACTATCTGTGATAGGAGAGAATCTTTGTTTGATGATTAAGACATAGAAAGACTGGTAAGAAGACTGCTGTACTTCTGAATACTGCCTGATTGAACGTGTATGATTCGGACTGTTATTTGGACTGTGCTATTTCTTTAAGTTAACTCCTTTTATACACATTCGGACTGTTATTTGGACTGTGCTATTTCTTTAAGTAAACTACTTTTATACACTTTAACGTATCTGTGTATTGACTGAACCATTACTCATATCTACTGCAACATTACGGTTCACTGTGCAAGCCTTCAGAAGCAGAGGTTACTCTGCACAATTCCTTAACATTGGTTATGGGCCCAGTGGTATGT
>QLTV01003673.1:81648-105542 GCA_003457575.1 Thermophis baileyi | reverse complement strand
GAAAATTATCCCATCAATCAACACAGGATTAAACATCACCAAGCACAGAATTAAACTTCACCAAAAACCAGTTTTAGGCCAAAAGTCAGAAAGGGTATGTAAACTCACGTTTGAATGTCAATCTTTCTAGCTAGCCAAGAAGCCTTGCTGAATGTCACTCATCTTGGTTCCTTGTCATGAAAAGCTTCTTTCTGGCAGCTCTGTGCTGGAAGAACTCCAACAGTGGAGTATTTCCTCCCAACAGCCATGTAAAAAGCTTAAAACAACCCTTCCCCTTTAAGAAAGTCAAGCAAAGGGGGCGAAAAGTACCAGCAAAGAAAAAAAACACCTCCGGAGACAGTAAGTCTAGGCGTACTGCCAAGAATGTAATGGAGAGGCAGTTTCTGTAAGCAGGGCAATAAAGATTAGGCTATAGAAACAACACCAGAATGTTGTAATTCCTTACAGGATTAACCCTGGAAAGTGGGGGGGGGGAAACAGAAGGAGATTTCTTCTAACAGCCGGTTCTCCGAACTGCTTAGAAAGTTAACAACCGGTTCTAGTGAACTGATGAGAACCTGTAGAGTCCCACCTCTGCGCTGAAGGCTTGGGGTAGACCCTTTTCGGTGATCGCCAGGAAAATGGGGAGGGGGATTTTCCTGCCTATCCTCCTTTTCTCAAGTTCAGCACAGACACAGAAAAGGAGAACATGCAGGAACCCCCCCCCCCATTTTCCTGCTGAGCCTTCAGCGTTGCAATCCTGGGATATGATATCTCTTGCTCCCCAGATCATCCCCTTCGTGAAGAAAGCCCAACCCAATGCAAACGCTGCCTCCAGCCACCTCTTTGTCATGGTGAAACTCCTCTTTGAAAGGACGATCTGCAGGGTGGGTGGGTGGGGGAGATTTCCTGCACATCGTCCTTTCAAAGAGGAGCCCTGCACAGACGCACATCCAAAAATGCTCCCTCCATGGCTTCGGAGCCTCCAGTCTTGCAATCCTGTGCAGTACCCTGCAGAGGTTTGCTCCGAAGCTACGGCAGAGCATTGCACAAGGAGACCTTCGCAGCTATGGTAACATTTTGTTTGCTAGAGACAGCGGCCGGAGCAGCACCCACGAGGCAGCTGTTCTGTGAACGGAATTGCCTGCTGTGACCATCACCATTAGGTAAGGAGGGCATGAGGTGCGTGGGGTGCTTCACTTGGCCTCCTGCTGCTTTTGTGGCCACAATCGGCTGCAAAAGCAGCCATGCTTGCTGAAGGCGGTGGCCTGAGTGGCACCCACGAAGCAGATGTTTCGTGGATGGTGGGATGGCCTGCTGCAACCCTTCAGGAAGCTGGTGCAAGGGGCTGTTCGCCCCACCCCCCTGCCCCATACCGGTACATGGGGGGGAAAATAAAACCCTCCCGAAAAGAAGCCCTAGCCGTTTTTTTCGGGGGTCAAAAGAAAATAAGAACCCGGTCTTATTTTTAGGGAAACACGGTATTGGTGGGAATTTCTTAAGCTGATTGGCTCCTCAAAAGGCCTTAACTCTGCCTACCATCCCAGTACCAATGGAGCCTGTGAATGAACCAAGTCAGTGTTAAAACAGTACCTGAGGTGTTATAAATTACCAACAGACCAATTGGGCTGAACTCCTGCCTTTTGCAGAAATGGCGTATAATAACTCCGTGCATAGTAGCATGGGATTTACACCTATTAGGATAGCTAGTGTGGTGGAGTTTGTGCCGATGTCAGAGATTCCTCAGGGATGACCGTCCTGGGTATCATTGGCTGAGTGGATGAAAACCTTAAAGGAACTGTGGGAGGTACTGAGCAGAGTGTTACAGAAAGCTAGGAAAACACAAAAGAAGCAAGCAGACAAAAAAGGGGCACCACAGAGGGAATTCAAGGTGGGAGATAAAGTGTACCTGGCTACAACATTTCTCAAACTGAGGCAGCCTCGTAAAAAGCTGGCTCCAAAATATGTAGGGCCTTTCCCAATTATCTAGATCATAAATCTGGTTACTGTAGAATTGCAAGTGCCAAAAAGCCTTAGGCAAGTCCACCCTGTATTTCATTGCAGCCTGCTGAAACCTTTCTGCAGCCGGGATTAAGACCTGCTGCAGAAGCATCTCCTCCTCCTATCCTGGTCAAAGGAGAGGAGCACTATGAGATTAAGAAAATTCTTAACTCCCTGTACCATAGAGGGAAATTTAGTGTTATGGAGAGGCTACCCTCTAGCCAATGCCGAATGGGTGGCAGCAACAGATGTGAAGGCAGCTAGGTTAGTGTGCAGATTTCATGCCAAGCATCCATATTTGCTCAAGTGAGGGTGATTGTGGAAATGGACAGTAAGGTCTAATGTTGTGTACACTGTTGTGTTTTATTTTCCAGGGCTATCATTCCTCTGGATGGTTTGCAGGTCAAACTTGACTCCATAGTTGCCTGCACCTGCTTTCACTCCCAGTTTGCCAAACAGTGATGGGGGGCAGGGTGGTGAATTCCTAAGGGTGGAGGAAGGCATTGGAATGCAAGTGAACTGTCTGTTGCTGGGGAGGCGTTATCTATCAAGGTCAAGTAATGAAGAATGTTTTGACCGAAACAGACAGCTTTTCCCAAAACAAAAGAACCAAACTCAATTGGTGAACTATGAACTGTGGATGGCCCAGAGGGGAAAAAGGGAGTTACCCATGTGGGTTTTCGTGGGGAAATCCCAGAACTGACTTTGCTTCTGCTGTGCCTAGATGGGTCTTTCAATAAAGCTACACTCTTGGTCATCCTAAAGAGCTGGGAGTATCTTTTGTTGAATGTGCCAAATGGGACGGTTGACATCCCCATTTCTATGAGGAACATTGAAAATTATTTGAGTACAATTTTTTTCCACTTAATGACCACACCATCCAAACTTCACTTAACTAGGTTTTTAATCATTATTTCATGAAGATGTTTGTTAACACTTCAATGAAATCAAGTTATATTAAAAGCATCCCCACAATCTATTAACAAAGTGTAATGATATATGAGAATGACCTTGGGGATGATGACCAGAAATGTTCAGAGAAGAGAGAGGGAGCCCTCAGTTGCATAACAGGCAGAGAAAGAAGAAAGGATCCTGTCTAACATTTCAGGCTGTAGAAATGGTTGGTGGGAGATTTCTGCTTTCAGACTTGCAAGGTTCAGATAATGTAGACTTACAATAAATTAGAATTTGTTCATGTGTCCCATCTGTTTACCTGGAAGAATACTAACCTGGGAACTTACGTCTAGACAAGTCCATTCTCACTAGTAATCACCAGGTTGTTTTCAAGGAGTTTATGAATAATCTCTTTATTGGTTTGTTTGTTCAGTTGTGTTATGACTGCTCTACAATGTTCTATATAATTGAGAAATTTTGTCAATTTTGTTTTATCAATGTATGATTGGCATATTTTACTAAATCTTTTGAAGATAGTGGTTAACTCATGTTCTCCCAACTAAGAATACTTGCAAGTCAGATAATTGTAGGAGAAAAATTCACATGAGATAAGAACCCAAAATTTCTTAACAGAACTTAACAGAATACAGAATAACAGAGTTGGAAGGGATCTTGTAGGTAATCTAGCACCCCCCCGCCCAAGCAGAAGACCCTACACCATTTCTGAAGATGGCAGTCCAGTCTCTTCTTGAAAGCCTCCAGTAATGAATCTCCCACAACTTCTGAAGGCAACTTCTGTTCCATCGGTTGATGGTTCTCACTGTCAGGAAATTTCTCCTTATTTCTAGGTTGAATCTCTCCTTGCTCAGTTTCCATCCATTATTCCTTGTCCAGCCTTCAGGTGCTTTGGAAAATAGCTTTTAACATTTCTGGATTTTCCATTTTAGTTTCATCCCTTTCTGTCAAAGAATGAGTTTTGCAATCTTTCCACCTTTATTTTGTACCTGGACCAAAATGGAGATGTAGCAGCAGATCTGAAGATCAGGACCTGGGTGGTGCTCCCATACCTGGATCTCATCTTTCAGCACCCTGGGACTTTTGAAAGAGAGAGACTTATTATCAAGCAAGATGCTCATTCATGGCTAAAGGTGGGTGAAATATTGACACATTTTCTCTGTTTTCCAAAGCCTTAGGAGCCATTTCTAGTGGGCTAAGCCTAGTCACCATGGTGGGTGACCTTCACTGAGAATTGAAAGTGGGGAATGATAGTTTCATAGACTGCTTGGGAGGTGTCAGTAGTAATGAAGAAAGTGTCCTTCAGATGCTAGAATTATGGACCATATTCTAAGCTGATTCACACAACCTGGGATCTGGGGTGACAATTCTTTAGGACATAGATGAGGGTCCTTTTGTTTCCCCTCAGTGTTTATTAACTCCATAAACTTGGTGAGAGAGGCCATCAAGTGCTGGAGTTTATGGTACTGATAGCCTCAAGTTTGCTTGTTCCTTGTCCTCAAATAGAAGGGAAGAGGTTTATTCAAGACTGGATGGAGGTGCTGTGGTTCCCAGTGGGATATAAGCTTTGAAATTATAATGTAACTTTTCCAAACTTATGTGCTGCCTGTCTCCCTGTCCAGAGTGACTCTGGGCGGTTTACAATAGTATCTTGTTTGTATAATGTCTGAGAAAACTGAAATACTGAAACATTTCTTTGATCCAAAGAAAAGCCTTCTTGATATCAGTTATAATGACGGAAAATTTGAAAGAAACACTACTTATATTTGGCCTTTGGCTTGTCAGAGCCATCTTCATCTGAAAACCCTTTGAATGCAATCATTTATCTTGATTGTTAACTACCTTCAGTTTCTCTGGGCTAGAAGGAGGTTTTAAATTTCACTAATAATCAGTGTGGGTCTTTCTTTCCATGCCAGTTGGTGTCACCTAATTTCTTGGATAACTAGGTGGGCTTTAGAACTATCCCTTTCTGCCACAGGGCTCATCCTCATGTCCCACTTGCTGCAGCAAAAGATGGCTCATCTACCCATTTTGAGGGACACCTATTCATAACCTCACCTCCACCTCTTCTCACTACACTGCGAGAAATGGAAGAGTCCCTTTTATTTTTGTTTCACCAACATGGCAGCCATATTAACTGAACATATAACTATACAAGAAACAAAGAACATCTGGTTTAAATTTTACAGCCCTAATTCGAAGGCAATTTTTTGTTTCTATCTTAATTGGGAGACTGTTTTGTACTACTTTCAAAGGGGAGCAGGTTTTCAAAGTTTTATGTACTCCCCAAAAAAATTCATGGCAGATCCTACACATCAGATGTTTCTTACTTCCTCACAATTTATCTCTATTCTCATAAACCTGATACATTATAAATTTAATGAATGTAAAGTTTATTCTAAAGTTAATAAGTTATAGAAGAAGAGAAGAATGTGTGTTAATAAGGGCATCAGGAGGAACCCACTGGCTGTCACTTAATGCTTAAATCTTTTCTTAGTTCCATCCCTCCAGATTTTATTAAGTAGAAAAATCCTTTATTGCAAAGTTGGATGTCAAAAGCAAAAGGGAGGAAGGAACTAAATGAAGAATCTGCCCATAGCTACATCTCCTACATCTGTTTTGAATGAGTCAGAGATTTCATATTTACCTCAGTGAAGACCAGAAGCTACTTATCTCCATCCATTTCTACCTCCGTTTTCCATGGAGAGTCCTAACACATTTTCTTTTGCATTCCTATTTGTTCTGTTTAGTCCCTGCCTGAGTCCAAATGTGTGGAAAGTTGTCAACCTGGATTTGTCAAGAGGGCTCGAGAAGGAGAGCCAGTTTGCTGTTATGACTGTGTTCCTTGTCCGGAGGGGACCATCTCCACTCAGAAAGGTGGGTGACACTGGAGGAAAGGAAGGCCTTGTGGAAATGGATCCATCCAGAACATTTTCATGAAAGTACATGTTGAAAGACACATTGAAGGTTAACTGTTTTCTTGTTTATTTTCAAAATGCACAATTTCTTATCTAAACAGAATAATAATCAAAAGATCTTGAAGGAGCGATAGGAAGAGAAAGGAAGGTATGGCAGATTGGGCAAGCTTTATCAAAGTCATTCTTCTGCGTCTTAGTTTGAATGTGTTCCTTCCATGTTTATTGTTCTAGGAACATCTCAGTTCTTTGAAATTTTAGGAATTGTCTTAGGTCCATTCTTTTTTCTCATCTAAAGGAGATATATGGTATGTCATCCCCCCAAACTGATGCCTAAAAAGATATCACAAACAATATTTATTTATTTATTTATTTATTTATTTATTTATTTATTTATTTATTTATTTATTTATTTATTTATTTATGAAAGAAAGAAAGAAAAGAAAAGAAAAGAAAAGAAAAGAAAAGTCTTACCATAAAACCAAGCTAGATGCTATCAGTGTGAGCTGAGAATGATAAACTAAATGTACAATTACTGGGGGCAAAATGTGTTCACTTTTCTCCAATCCTTTAATTGTTCATGTTATGGACTAAAATGTAAAACATTAATATTTATTTGAACCCAGTTCAAATTCCTTGTTATCATCGGTACTGTGCCTTCCACATTTTTTATCTCCTTTGTTGTTGTTGTTAAATAGGAAATATGTACAACTATACCCACACAAAAAACAAAATCATTTGTGCTTGAAAAAGAAAAAATATCCCTACATACACAATTGTGATTCAATTGAAACAGGCTGAATTTAAGGAATTGGGTATGTCTAGTTTAATGAAAAGAAGGACTAGGGGAGACATGATAGCAGTGTTGTAATATCTCAGGGGCTGCCACAAACCAGAGGGAGTCAAACTATTCTCCAAAGCACCTGAGGGTAGGACAAGAAGCAATGGGTGGAAACTAATCAAGGAGAGAAGCAACCTAGAACTAAGGAGAAATTTCCTGACAGTTAGAACAATTAATCAGTGGAACAGCTTGCCTCCAGAACTTGTGGGTGCTCTATCACTGGAGGTTTTGAAGAAGAGATGGTTCATTTGTTTGAAATGTTATAGAGTTTCCTGCTTCAGCAGAGGGTTGGACTAGAAGACCTCCAAGATCCCTTCCAACTCTGTTATTCTATTATTCCATAGACCTAAAAAAGGAAGTCAAAATGGAGAATTAGTAAAAATAAGAAACTGTACATTGCTGATTTATATGGAATTAGTTCAGGGGTTCAACAAATCTCTAAATCTAGACAGCATGGAACCAAATTGCTTCATCTGCTCATTCATTGAATATAAACATAATATAATATAACATAAAATATAAATTTTGCCAAAATAAAGTCTGATATTCTCCTGATTATAACTTAAGAAATTAATCTTCCTTAATATTTCTTATAATATCACATTTACAAGTACATTTAACTACTACATTTATTTTCAAAGTGTATTAATAGACACTGTTTTGAAAGCAAAATGATGTTTAAGCCAGACAAGATCAAATCGTATGAGTTAGAGACCTTCAGAATTTTTACATCATCACACAAATTAAAAGAGTCCTGAGATAAGTTATCCCAAGAAGATATTTCTTGAAATGTAAAAAAACCAGAATATTAAAGAAATATTGCTTTTTTCCTTTTCTTAGATATGGAAAAATGCACTAAGTGTCCGGATGACAAATATCCAAATGAGGACAGAGTCCAATGTATCTCCAAGGTTATAACCTTCCTGTCTTATGAAGAACTTCTGGGCATCATCCTGGTCTCTTTTGCACTGCTGTTGTTCCTAACCACAGGCCTTGTTTTAATCATCTTCATTAAATACCGAGAAACTCCCCTTGTCAAAGCCAACATACAACCGGGACCTGTCCTACCTGCTTCTCGTTGCCCTCCTGCTGTCCTTCTTGTCTTCCTTCCTCTTCGTTGGCCAGCCAAGGAGAGCCACCTGCCTTCTGCATCAAGCAGCCTTCAGCATCATTTTCTCAGTGGCTGTCTCTTCTCTCTTGGCCAAAACCATCATGGTGGTGCTGGCCTTCCTGGTCACAAAACCAGGAAACCGAGCAAAGAGATGGTTGGGGAAGAGCTTGGCCAACTCCATCATCCTGTCTTGTTCTGCTGTCCAAATTATCACCTGCTGCATGTGGCTGGGAGTTTCTCCCCCCTTCCCTGACTCTGACCTGCACTCCCAGCCTGGAGAGATCATCCTGCAATGCAATGAAGGGGCTGTTGTCATGTTCTACATCACCCTCAGCTACATGGGCTTCCTGGCTGCCATCTGCTTCACGGTGGCTTTCCTGGCCAGGAATCTGCCTGGGGCCTTCAACGAAGCCAAGCTGATCACCTTCAGCATGCTGGTCTTCTGCAGTGTCTGGGTGACTTTTGTGCCCACCTACCTGAGCACCAAAGGGAAATACATGGTGGCTGTGCAGGTCTTCTCCATCCTGGCCTCCAGTGCTGGCCTGCTGGGCTGCATCTTCATCCCCAAGTGCCACATTATACTTCTGAGGCCAGATCTGAACACAAAGGAGCAGCTTACGACCAGAAGAAATGTTGAAATTTGAGACTGAGGAATTTCAACTTTTAACATGTTCCACAGTCCAAATGTAGAAAATGATCCAAGCTGTTCTGTATGCATGAGTGGGCCAACTATTTTTCTTGAAATAAATAAAGGGTATGTGGAAGATTGTGAGGAGACAATTTTTTTTGGAGAAATGGGAGCATGTTAGCACGACAGAAATATAGACGGAATGTATGGAGCAATGTTGATGCCCTCATTTCTCAGTACATTTCATTCAAATTGCTGTGGCAATGCAACCAAGATGTTTCTTTTTATCTACACAATAACTCTTTCTTGAGGGTAGCAACAATACAAGGGTGGGGAGGTAACCTGAGTCTTGCTAATTATGAATATTCATGCTTTCCTCATCTATTAAATGAAATATGCACCTGTATGATTGTCATTTTCTCCTCCTTTCCTGGAATGTATAAATATGTGTGCATCCTTTTGTCTGTAAGATTTCCTCCCACTATTTTCTGGTGGGAAATTCCTCCAGTGGACACAGAATAAATAATAACTGCACTGAGCCTGGATTATTGGGTTTTTGAGTCCTCTGTTTGATTCCACAGAAACTGGTTCTAGAAGTGGGATTCACAATCTTCGATATGCCACCAGGGACAGCACATGGGGCAGCCCTATAGGATTACTGTTGTGAGACTGATCCCATAACCCTTCCCACTGCCACTTAAAGGCACCATTTAGGAGGGTGTGTGAGGCCACAGTCTGTGTCTAAGAGTCTGTTGTGGCTGGGAAGGTTTGTGGGGTGTTTGTGGTCCCTTCCATCCCAATTCTCAGCTGCTCTGGCCCTGCTATGACCTCAGCTGAGCGATGGCTGGAGGTGTCCAAGAAGCCAGGGGGAATTTGGCTTTGTGGAGTGAGTGTGACCCACTGTGTGGAAGAACGGAGACTGACCCGGAGGCTTGGTTCAAACTCCCTTTTTCCTATTGTCTGAATGGAGGAATTCAGCTGATCCTAGGCAGGGAGGGAAGTGGATGATGGGGCTCAGGCAGACTCTGATTGGGGAAGGAATCTTTCCCAAAGAAACAGAGAAACTCGCTGTGGCCCAGGACTGGGAGGGGATCCGGGGTCCTCACTGGTGCCTCCACAGGCTGAGAAAAAAAGGGAGTGAGTGAAATTGGAAGGGATGATAAAAAAAAACTCTTCCTCCCTGGTGAGAAGAGAAATTCCTGTATCTGCACAAGGCTAACAGAGTAACAGAGTTGGAAGGGACCTTGTAGGTCATCTAGTCCAACCCCCTGCTCAAGCAGGAGTCCCTACATCATTTCTGACAAATGGCAGTCCAATTTCCTCTTGAAGGTCTCAAGTGTTGGAGCTCTCACAACCTCCAAAGGCAACTTCTGTTCCACTGGTTGATCGCTGTCACTGTCAGAAATTTTCTCCTTATTTCCTTGGTCAGTTTCCATCCATTATTCCTTGTCTGGCTTTCTGGTGCCTTGGAAAATAGCCTAACCCCCTCCTCTCTGTGGTAGCCCCTCAAGTACTGGAACACTGCTATCATGTCTCCCCTGGTCCTTCTCTTCGCTAGACTAGCCATGCCCAGTTTTTGCAACCGTTCTTCGTATGTTATAGTTTCCAGACCCCTAATCATCCTGGTTGCTTTCCTCTGCACTTTCTCTAGAGTCTCAACGCCTTTTTTGTAGTGTGGTGACCAAAACTGCATGCCTGCCGCTGCACACTGCTGGCTCATGTTTAGCTGGTTGTCCACTAGGACTCCAAGATCCCTCTCACAGTCACTGTTATTGAGTCTGGTTTCACCCAGTTTATATGTATACTTTTGGGTTTTTCTTACCTAAGTGTAGGACTTTACTTTTCTCTGCATTGAATTTCATTTTGTTAGCTAGGGCCCAGTGTTCAAGTCTGTCAAGATCCATCTGGATCTTGAGCCTGTCCTCTAGGGTGTTAGCTATTCCTGCCAGCTTAGTATCATCTGCTAGGACAGATTCCATGCAAACAGAAGCAGGAAAGTCGGTTTTTATTTTTGTTAGATTTTTTCCTGTTTTTTATTATTTTTACAAATAACTAAAGGAGGCGAACATATCCAACTCATCTTCCTCTTCCTCTTTTCCTCACAACAATAACCCTGTGAGGTGGGCTTGTCTGAAAGAGAGTGTCTGTCCCGAGGTCACCCAGCTGGCTTTCACAGCTAAGGCAGGACTTGAACTCAGGATCTCTTGCTTCCTAGCCTGCTGCCTTAACCATTGTCAATGTTAAGGCATGGTGGATTTTGGGCAAAGGAAGGCCCTGCTGGTCACCACTGCCACCTTGTCTTCCAGCAGGAGCCGTGAGTCCAGCAGGACCCCCAAGTTTCCCCCTGGGTCTTTCTGGGGTAGAGCAGCCCCATCCGAGAGCAAAGGAGAGAAACTCCTGGACACAGAGGGCCCCCCCATCACAGCCCCTCCCTCTTGCCAGTGTTCAGCTGATACTCACTGCCTGTAGGGGGCAGCATAGAGTCTGGTCCTGAAGTCCTAGCTGGGCCCTGGGAATTGAAATCAGAGCCTCCTGTTGATTGGCTCAAAGCCCCCATCATCCTTTGATGCCTAAGGCGGGACTAGAACTCACAGTCACTTACTGATTGGCTCAAAGTCACCAAAGGGGCCCCACCTAATTTTCTTGATAGCAAGATAGGTTGGCCACTGCCTTCTTCTCAACCTAACCCTGGCATTTCCTGGTGGTCTCCCAACCCTGCTTAAATCCAGCCCTGCTTAAGCTTTTCCAAATCAGCCTGCTGCTGCATCCTACAGGTAATCCTCGACTTACAACCAGAATTGGGACTAGAAATGCCATTGCTAAGCTAGGCAGTCATTAAGTGAGTTCTGCTGAATTTTACAATGTTTATTGCCACAGTTGTTAAGCGAATCACTGGGGTTGTTGAGTGAATCCTGCAGTCATGTAACAAACGCCGTTTCGCCCACTGATTTTGCTTGTCATAAATCCATGTTGATTGCCAGGCACCCAAATGGTGACTATGTGACCATGGGGATGCTGCACTAGTCATAAGTGCGAGGACCCATCATAAAGCACTTTTTTCAATGGCCGTGGAACTTGGAACTGTCGCTAAATGAATGGATGTAAATTGACTACCTGTAGGATACTTGGTTAGGGACTGTACAAAATTAGATCCATTGTTTCTTTAGTCACATTCTCACAAGGACTTTTGAATATGAATCGAAAGGCTTAGAGCATACACAGAGTATAACCTACCGTAATTCAGCTTTTGTTAATTGCTGTTGAGAGAAGCTCCATTGTAACCTAATGTGCCAACTGCAGAGATAAAGCCACTAGGATAATTGCCAAATACCCTCGCTTGTAACTTAAAATGTGTATTCTCAGTATTCTCTTCCCCAAACCCAAAAAACTTTAACCTTAGACTGTCTACTGTCGACCTCACCCCATTCCTAAGAGGTCTGTAAGGGGCGTGCATAAGCGCACCAGCGTGCCTACCGTCCCTGTCCTACTGTCCTATTGTCTTCATCTATCTGTATTCACTTTGATTATGTTTATGTTTATACCTATACCTGCTATCTTGTACATGTTTGACAAATAAATAAATAAATAAATAAAATAAAACCTAATGTGGGATAGCACCCTCTAACAAACTCTGAGCTGAATGCCAGAAAATGTATTTCTTTCCTCTTCTAAGGTCCATTGTTTTCAAAGCGCTGAGAAAATCATGAGGTTTGCGTGATATGAAATTATGTTTCTATAGCAATGACGATCTATGCAAGCTGGGTGAACTATGAGGAATTTTGAGAAAAAGTTTTTTTGCACGCCTGCTTTTCTCTCTGCCTGCTCTGTTAAGGTGGGAGACAAAAAGGTCGTCCAGTTTTTTGCTTTCTGCAGAAAATAAAAGCTGATTATCAGTAGCCTCGTGTTCAGAGTTTCATTGGACTTATCAGATTCTGAGCTGCACTTAAAAACCTTACAGAATCATATCTGATATTTTATGCATATTCCCCTTTCATCTCCCCTTCATCTGGACATGGAGAGGGAAACCTGGATTCCCTGGATCTCTAATACCAGATTCCAGATCCAAGGGACAAGATTTCAATCTGGACCCCACCCCCAAAGAAGGGGCAGAATCTGGGGCTCCCCAACCTCTCCAGGCGACCGATGGTTCCCCCTTCAGAGGGAGCCGCTCTGGCTGAAGCGAATCCGGGGCTCAAAGCCCCCTCAGGATTGGCTCATCAATGAATAAGCCATGCCCCCAGGTGAAGGCAGCCGGTTTGTTGTTATTGTTCAAATCGCAGGTCCAGGCCAATGAAAGCCTTGGTTTGTGACATCAGCAGCTCCTCCTAAGCTCATTGGCTGGAGCTTGCCATGGCAACTTCCAGCATCCTTGGGGAGTCTGGACCACAGCAATGGAGGCTCTGCTCAAAATCCCTGGAAAGTGGCTGGATTTGGCTGGCACTGGGGGCATCGCAGGGTCTCCCTCGCCTGGGCTCTTCAGGAGGGAGAGACCCTTCCCTTTAAGGCAGAACTAGGGGGAGAGATGAGAGAAGTGGGGTTGAACCATACATGACATACATACCTGCCATGCAGCAGTGGGTTCTAAATCCCGTCACTACCGGTAGCCGCCGCCACTACCGGTTCGCAGAACCGGGCTGAACCAGGAGCAACCCACCGCTGCTGCCATGTTAGCAGTCTCTATAACTGTCACCAAACTCCTGATTCACCATGTCGAAGGTTCTTGTCGCCAGAAAGGGGCTGGGGCTGGCTGGCTGGTGGTGCAGTAGGAAAAACCTGCAAGGTTTAGGGGCCAAAAACGTGGCTTCAGGATGTCCCAGTTGGATGGGCATTGCGACCCCAAAGCTAGAGATTGACCTGCTTAATGATTTGGGGAAATTAACCTAAACTGTGATTCCATTGTCCAGATAGTAGTTATTTCCCAAACATACTTGGCCTGGCAACTGGAGTATTCATTCATTTTCATTTTTTATTACTTAGATTTTTATACCACCTTTATTATTTCTCTAAATAGCTCAAGGCAGTGAACATATCTAAGATTCCTTCATCCCCACAAGAACAACCTTGTGAAGGCTGAGAGAGGGATAGGTTCAAGGTCACCCACCTGGCTTTCGTGGCTGAGATGGGACTCATAAGTATTTGGGGGTGGGGGTTCCATCTTAATTCGAATGGTTACCACCTTTTCCTATTATCAGAAGCACCAAAGCAGTGCAAAGATGGCCAAATTGATGGAGGGCCGATACTGATTCCTTTGAGCAATGATATGCCTTGAGTTGGACTCAGAATCAAATGGGAAGTCAGGATAATTTGAACAGAGATCGATATTGAGGGATTATGTTGGTGTTTCTCAAACTAAGCCCCTTTAAGGTATGGGGGGACTTCAACTCCCAGAATTCTCCAGCCAGCCAGCATGCAGAATCCTGGGAGTTGAAGACCATCCATGCCTTAAAGGGGCCAAGTTTGTGGTTTTTACACAAAGTTGTTATACTGTAATTTAATGACTGCTTTAGGCCAGGGGTGTCAAACTCAAGGCCCGCAGGCCAGATCCGGCCTGTGCTTAGATCTGGCCCACGGGGCCACCCTGGAAACAGCAAAGGACTGGCCCATGGTGCCTCTGCCAGTGAAAATGGAGCTTGGGAGGGCCACACACCAGCCCTTCTGAGCTCCGTTTTTGCTGGCAGAGCGCTGCAGGAGGGTGTCGCAGCCAAAAACGGAGCCTGGGAGGGGTGCCCCTGACATGCGTAATGTTGAGCTGGCCATGCCCACCCTGGCCACACCCACCCAGACCCCGAGGTCAAACACAACCCTGATGTGGCCCTCAATGAAATCAAATTTGACACCCCTGCTTTAGGCTATTGTCATTTGATTGTATTAACTCTAATCTGTTCCCTGTTTGTAGGTTAAGGCAACAATGAAAAGGAAGTAGACAATAGAAGCCTACAGCTGAAAGGGACCTTGTAAGTTAACCGCCTGCCTGCCTCCCTGCCTGCCTGATTGACTGATTGACTGATTGATGGATTGATTCTATGTCATCAAGCTGAATGTTGATGCCTAGCAGCCCATGGATTGATTTTCTCCATGGAGATCTGTCCCCAACCTGGTCCTTCGGGTCTCCCAACCTTCCCCCATCCCCACTATAGCTGCTTACGGTGCTTGTTCTTTTCTTCTCTTTCCTTCACCCATGTCAGCATTGCAGACTTCTCCAGTTGATCTGCATTGATTGACAGCATTGAAACTTTGTGGACTCTGAGTGGCCACAGAAGTAGATGGATGACCTATCCCCAGTCTGGATTTTCAGATCTCCCAAAAGTTCACCCAGCCACACAGTAATCAAATCCACCAACCTTACCCCAAATTGTCCTCTCCTTCTCTTTCCTTCCACCTTTCCCAGCATTAAGAACATCTCCAGAGAGTTGGTTTTCACTTGATGTGCCCTCAAATATGATATTTTGAATCTGGTGTTTTGGGGCTGAGAACTGATTGGGGTAGATCATATCTAAAGGACCCTTCGGCAGGAGACCCTTCTGCAGATTGTCCGTTGGTTCTTCACTCCTCCTGCATCTCATGCTTGCAGAAGATGATGGACTCCAAAACTTTAGGAAAAAGCCAGAGTGCAGAAGGCAGGTTAGCAAAATTAGCCCTGAACTGAGAGAGGATGTGACTGTGTCTCTCCATTTTTCAAACAGGTCAGCAACAAGGAAGAAATGGTCATACGGTCAATATCCTTGGGTGATCTCTCAGCAATGACTGATGGTCCCAACCTCCAGGTTGATGAACCGAGAGACTCCTTTGACTTTCAGACCCAGGAATTCCAGAACGACAATTGATGGATGAAAGATCAGCACAGCTGTCTCCAGGAGAAAGTGGATCAACTTAAGACCACAATGGAAGACCTGCAGAAAACCTGTAGAAGATCATGGCATCAGTTAGAGCTAGAGAACAAATCTTCGGTGAAATACATTGAAGAACTCCACAAAGAACTGTGCAAGATCACTAGTCAAGTGTCCATCTCAACCAAGAGAAGGCTGACTCTGAGAAAGACCTTGAAGAGGTGAGGAACTTTCCGCCAGAAGGTAAGAAATTCCTCCAGAGTCTGCAGCATGAACTGGCTGAGATGGACTACAGTTACCATGTGGAGAAAAGCCACTCCAGCCAACTGAAGGAGAAAGTCACTGTTAGATAGGGGGCACAGTAAAGACGAGGCAGGACATGGGAAACTTTCAGCACCTTTATTTCCCTAGCCACGATGTACGAACTGCCGATAGGCTGCCGGGGCTCTCTATTTAAGGAGCTCCGGCAGGCTAGCCGGTCACTGACAGCGGTTTATTTTTCTGCCACTAGATTAGCCAATCAGCGGCGGCCATGCAAATCCATGCTATGTCCGTCCGTACGTAACACCCCTCCCCTCCTAGATGGAGGCTTGTCCAATCGGTGATGTACAAGAGTCACGTAGTCTCGCAGGTAGGCGGGGTGTTTAACGTTCCTACTGGACCTGCGCGATTCAGTTGTTCCGGGGATGGCGGCCTGTGCAGTCAGGCCTGCTGTCTCTCCTGGACTTTGTAATGGAACCTCCTCGAACTCTCTGCTGGGCGTGGTGGTCTCCGGCCTGGTACCTCTGTCCTCCGGTTCCGGATCGCTTCACTGGACGTCAGCTTCTCCAGGTAAGTGTCCGCGCACCTCCATCGGGCTTGAGAGTAGAGTGTCCTGGTTTCCTGTAGTCAGGGCTGGTTCTCCGGTGGCAGTTTCCCAGTTGTTTGGATTGTATGGTCCGAGGGCCAGAGACTCGAAATGTCCCTGGGTTTGGCCGGCATCTGTTTGGAGTTCCTGGCTGTCTGGTTGTCTCGCCCAGGACTCTCCCAGCCTATTTCGGAGTTGGTTTATGTGCCTTCTCCACACTCGGCCATCGTCCAGTTCCACCTTGTATGATTTGGGGCCGGTGACAGCCACTACTCTAGCTCTCACCCAAGTTGGGTACCCCTCATAATTGTGGGCGAAGACCAGATCACCTATTTTGAACGACCTGGTCTGCTGGGCGGAGTCCAGGGGTTTCTTGGGGTGATAGTTTGGGTGCAATCTATCTAGCCGGGACCTTAATTTCTGTCCCATTAATAGCTCGGCCGGGCTTCTGTTGGTGGTTGCGCTGGGTGTGATATGCTGCGCTAGTAAGAACTAGTCAATCTTTTCTTGCCAGTTCCCTGGTCCCATCCTGGTGAGCGTTTCCTTGGTCAGTCTCACCATTCTTTCTGCTTGCCCATTGCTCGCCAGGCTGAAGGGGGCCACCAGAGCATGCCTGGTGGGGGGCCATAAGAGCCGAGGTGGCGCAGTGGTTAGAGTACAGTACTGCAGGCTACTTCAGCTGACTGTTCAGCAGTTCAGCGGTTCAAATCTCACCGGCTCAAGGTTGACTCAGCCTTCCATCCTTCCAAGGTGGGTAAAATGAGGACCCAGATTGTTGGGGGCAATATGCTGACTCTGTGAACCGCTTAGAGAGTGCTGTAAAGCACTGTAAAGCGGTATATAAGTCTAAGTGCTATTGCTATTGCCTTATGCCCTGCTCTGCCAGGAAGGATTCCATGGTCTTGGCTGTCAGTTGTGGCCCGTTGTCCAAAACGAGGACGTCAGGTAGGCCGTGGGTTGCGAATATTCTTCACAATGCTCGAATGGTTGCATCTGTGGTTAGGGTTGACATGGTGACGACTTCGAGCCATTTGGAATAGGCGTCAACCATGATCAGGAAGGTTTGTCCGGCCATAGGTCCTGCAAAGTCTATATGTATCTGTGACCAGGGGCCCTTGGGTACTTCCCATTCCTGTATGGGTGTGCGAGGTGGAGCTGGTCTTGTCTCTTGGCATGGCGTGCAGGTAGCCACCCATTCAGTAATGTCTTGGTCCAAATTTGGCCACCACAGATAGCAGCGGGCCAATGCTTTCATGCGCACGATTCCTGGGTGCCCCACATGTAATGTCTCTAGGACTTGTTTCCTCAGCTCCTGGGGTACAATGACTCTCTCCCCCCATAGCAGGCACCCCTTAACGGTTGACAATTCCAATTGCTTATTATAAAAACTTTTGAATTTGTCCCCCATCTTCTCATGTGGCCACCCCCTCAACACCCAGTCCAAAACCTTGGATAACACTCTGTCTTTTTTGGTGTGTTCTGCAATCTCGTTGGATGTGACTGGGCTGGCCATGCCAATGTCTATTAATAGTACTTGTGCTATGGGGGCGGGGTCTTCCACGAGGTCTGGCATCGGGAATCTGCTGAGGGCATCTGCGTTGCTGATGCTTTTGCCTGGGCGGTGCACCAGTTTGTAATCATACCCCGTTAGAAAAATAGACCACCTTGTCATCCTGGGGGACATGTAGTTTGGGGTTCATTGGTCTCTGGCGATGAGTCTCAGAAGCGGCTTATGGTCAGTGATGAGTTCGAATCTCCTCCCATAAACATATTTGTGGAAATGTTTGATCCCCGCAATGGCAGCCAGAGCTTCCTTGTTGATCTGACTGTAGTTTCTTTCAGCAGGGGACAATGTCTTTGAGTAGTAAGCGATGGGCACCTCTGAGCCATTTGGTAGCCGATGGCTGAGGACGGCCCCGACTCCAAATGGGGATGCGTTGCAGGTCAATAGCAAGGGAAGATTTTCATTATATTGAATCAGGACACTGTCGGAAGAGAGTAGCTCTTTAACTGCAGTGAATGCGCTGTCCTCCTTCCATCCCCAGGTCCACGTGGTCGTCTTCCCTAGTAATTTGTGGAGCGGCTCAGCAACGGTTGCCTTCTGTTTTAAGAAAATACTATAAAAGTTCAATAGTCCCAAGAAGGCTTGCAATTCTGTTTTATTTTTAGGGGTTGGGGCTTCCTTTATAGCTTTTATTTTGCTGTCCGTGGGGTGGATGCCGGACCCGCCGATTAAATAGCCCAGGAACTTGACTTTGTTTACGCCAATTTTACATTTTCCCTTTTTTTACCTTGAGTCCCTTCTTTTGGAATCTCCCCAATGTTTCTTTTAATTGGTCCATGAGTTGTTCATTTGATTCTCCTGATATGAGGACATCATCAAAGTATGGGACTACTCCCTGAATGCCCTGCAGGAGGTGCTTCATCATACTTTGGAATAGTCCTGGGGCGACGCTTACTCCAAATTGCAGCCGTTTGCATTTGAATGCCCCACAATCGTTTGGGCCTCTGCAGTGGCAGCATCCACTGGTAATTGTTGATAGGCCTGTGCAAAGTCCAATTTGGTGAATATTTTTCCATTGCCCAGTGAATGTAGCAGATGTCATACTACTGGCACCGGATATGCACTTTTCTGCAAGGCTTTATTTAAAGTCCCCTTATAATCCACGCAGATGCGGATGGAGCCATCTGGCTTGATAGGGGTGACTATTGGGGTCTCCCACGTGGCGTGATCGATCAGCTCCAGGATCCCTTGGGCAATGAGTTTATCCAATTGCTCATCTACCTTGGGCTGTAGAGCAAATGGAACCCTCCATGGCTTGAGCCTTATTGGGGTAACACTAGCGTCTAGGTTAAACAAGATAGGTATATTTACCTAGGCTGCCGTCAAACACATCCCCGAATTGTGCCAGCAGCTGGTCTAGTTCATTTCCTCTGATTTCATTTATGCCCGTGATGCCAAGTCCCAATGGCCTGAACAACTCGATGCCCAGCAATGTGGGCCGGTCACTTGCGACGATGGTCAGGGGAAGTCGGCCACAGAAATCTTTAAATTGAACCCTTACTTCGGTTCGGCCCCACACGGGAATGCTGTTTCCCTGGAAATTGTTCAGCGCAATATTCTGCGGCTTGAGTTGTCTTCTGGATATTGTTGGCTTGAGGCGTTGGAGCATTCGCCAGCACACAATAGTAAAAAACGATCTGGTGTCCAGCTCCATTTCGCATGGGGTTCCTTCAATGGATATAGTTACATGGTATTTGTCTCCATCGCATGCATCCGAGTGCCCCACGGTGGTTTGGTTGATCCCCCGGGTGTCTGGATAGTGATCCTCCCAGCGCTTGTTCCGTTGGAACCCGGGTCTAGCTTGCCCTTGCCTCCCTGGGCCTGCTGGTGATTTGTGTTGGTAGGGGGTTGGCTGTGTGGCTCTACAGGCCTCAGCTATGTGGCCTTGTCATTGGCACCGGCGGCAGATGGCATCTTTAAAATGGCAAGCCTCTGTAGCATGGAGCCCCATGCATCCGGAACAATGGGGTTGCTTAAAATCATTGTCGCTGTGGCTTACCCGTTTGTTTGGATATACTCTGTGGATGGCTTCTTCTTCTTCCCATTCGTCTCCATATTCCGGAACCTCGGTGGTCCAGTCGGGCTCTCGGTGGGCGTGATGGACCCCGCTGATCTTCCTGATGTCTGCAGTGGAATTATCAGAGGATTCAGCAGCCCTTGCTTCTTCGACCGCGTCTTTAAAGGTCACCCCTCTTCACACCAACAATTTCTTTTGGAGGGTTAGGTCCTTCATGCCCAGGATGACCTGATCCCTCATCATCTCCTTGGGATTTACGAATTTGCACTTTGTCGCGATTTCCCTCAGCTTCACCACAAAGTCATTTATGGTCTCCCCTTCTCATTGGCACCAATGGTAAAACTCATTCCTGCTCACCATGGGAGTTGCTGTTGGGTCATAGTGGTCTTTGAGGGTATTTTGCAGCATTGTCCATGATATTGCCTCTATGTCTGCGGGTGCGACAAGGGTCTGTGCCATCTTGTAGATCTTTGTCCCGCAATAGGTGAGGAAGAGGGCTCTCTTTCGGTTGTCTGGCAGGTCCTGGTAGTTGTTGGCTTCCAGGAACATCCTGAACTGGCTCATATACGTGTGCAATTCTTCTGCTTGTGGGTTGAATAAGGCTGGTGCAGGGGAGGTCTGAGTAGTCATCCTCAAGTTGGCCAGAGCAGGGTCGGTCCTTGCTGTAAAAGATGGCCGTGGATGCCACGAGGTGGATGGTCAGTCCCTTTGTCCCTTCTCATCCTCTTCAGTATCCCACCTTCGTCGCCAGTGTTAGATAAGGGGCACAGTAAAGAAGAGGAAGGACGTGGGAAACTTTCAGCACCTTTATTTCCCTTGCCGCAATGTACGAACTGCCGGTAGGCTGCTGGGGCTCTCTATTTAAGGAGCTCCGGCAGACTAGCTGGCCAATGACAGCGGTTTATTTTTCCTGCTGCTAGATTAGCCAATCAGCGGTGACCATGCAAATCCGTGCTATGTCTGTACATACGTAACAGTCACCCTCTTTAGAATATGAGGGGAAACAAGAAGCACCTCAAAAGTCTGCAGCAGCCACATCCGAGCTCCCAGATCTGGCTCTGGCCAGACTCACCTGGCACACTAGGTAGCAAGTCCCTCCATCTTCTCCCAGGTACAACAGATAGGAAACATGATGTAACTCTACTTTATTGGAAGGGTACATAAGAGAATCTTGCATATCTGAAAGTACAAATCTCCCACCAATAGTTTTGAAAGCCTGAAAAGTGAGGGAGGGTCCTTTCTGAGGTTCTTTCTCTGCCAGTTATGCACCTGGGGGCTCCCCCACCTTATGATTAGCACACAGAGAAGGGTGCATGAGTAAAAAGCAGTAGAAAAACATCTGATTTTTAGCAACTAGGACTTGTCTAACAATAGGGTTAGAGTTTATATAAGAACGTTAATGATGGACTGCAAGAAAGACGAGGGATACCAAACTTGATATGTATGCTTGTGAAAATGATCTCAAAATCGTAGTTAACTGGAAACAGACTATGAGTCAGCAGGGAAATGTTCATGGAAAGAAGGCAAATGCAGCCATAAGAATCTCAAGTGAACGTTCTGGTTTGGGGGACCTCAACTCAATAGCACTTAGACTTATATACCGCTTCATAGTGCTTTTACAGCCCTCTCTAAGCGGTTTACAGAGTTAGCATATTGCCCCCAACAATCTGGGTCCTCATTTTACCCACCTCAGAAGGATGGAAGGCTGAGTCAACCTTGAGCCGGTGAGATTTGAACTGCCGAACTGCAGCTAGCAGTCAGCTGAAGTAGCCTGCAGTGCTGCACTCTAACCACTGCGCCACCTCGGCTCCTTTAACTCAAGGACCAGGTCCCCTTGCAGGCACCACAGTTGGAGAAGAATTTGCACAAAAACTACATCAACTTCAGGACAAATAAGCCAAGGAAGAGATCAAAAGAGCTGCTCTTAGCCTTGAGGAAAGACAACGAGTAGAAGAGCTGAAGATCAGGAGGAGTCTGGGAGCCCCTTTTCCAACTGACACAATTCTCGGTTGGAGAAGGGAGGATACAGCCCTCTTCCAATAACTGACACATGTTACACACGAGCGTAAGATCTGCTCACTATTATTCCAGAGTGTCAGACATGGAAAAACGAATTCAGTTACAAGAGGGGAGATTTTAGCTGAATGAGAGAAAAAAATATCATAAAAGGATGAGCTGTTTTAGAGCTGAGCCAGTAAAGCAGAGACGTTCAGTCTCCTCTTCATCTGAGTGCAAAGACTGAGCAGCCATCAGTCAGAGAAGCTTTAACTGGGATTCCTGCAGAGAGGAGGGATTGGGCTAGATGGTCTCAGGGTCTCCTCCAAATTTATAAAGGTGGTCATGCCACAATATGTAACTATTGTGCTGTTCTTGCTCTAGACCCACCTAGTGGCCGGGGGCAGATAAGCCTAACTATATGGTCTGAAGCCAGACTCCATTTTCTGTCAGCCTTTGGAGAAGACGGAAGCAGCCATTTTGACTGAGACACATGGTCATCTGGAGACGGCCTCCATCCCTCACACGGAGCATCGCTGGAGAGGTTCCAGCTGCTTGTTTGTTGGCTGTTGTGTTGGCTGTTAGTTAATGCTGCCTATCTCGTATTTATATTTGATTTTCACTATTTGCACTTTCACTGTGCCCTGTTCTCACAATAAAACATCCAGATCCACGCCAGGGTTCCTTTCATCGAAGGAGAATAGAGGGGTTTAGCTGCCTGTTGAACTGCACACAGACCCACATGCAGTGTGGACGGAAGAAAGGTGAAATTCCACGATGCTAATCACAAACCCACACATACAGGATTTTATTTAAAAAAGAATACAGCATTTTCAAATTAGCAGTGTGTAATATCAAAATGCCATGGTATCTACTCTTTGGAACGATTATTCCCTGAGTAATTGAATTGGCCGGATCTGTTGATATGGTTCCCCTCCTTCTCCTCTGGATTCCTTCTCCAAAGGATCTAAGATTAATGGATCCATATCGGGATCCCATACCTGCCATGGCTGCAGCCTTGGAGACCCCAACATCTTTTCTCCCTCCTTCCTTCTCCTCCTCGATCTGGAGGAATAGGCAGCATTCAAGGCATGGGCCAGAGTCTTAATTATACTGTAAGGTTAGTAGAGATTTGGGATCTGCATCCTGTTCACTTTCTCCTGGGTCTCCAGTGGGGCTTTCTGGGTGCATCTTCTCTGGCCTTTGGCAGAAAAGACGGGCTTTGAAAGAGAACAGCGGAAATGATGATCTTGAAACTTTTCTTCCACAAAGAAATCGGGTTCAAAGGCATCATCCATTGGCCTTTCTTTTCCCAGATAACGAAAGTTCGAAATACTATGGATGTATTTGAGAAGTCTGTGCTTGTTTATTTCATACCCTTCAAAATTTGTGAGGATCCAGACTTTCCTTTCAATGGGTCCTGGCAAATGCATAAGTGTTAAATGGAAAGGAAGAATTGTGTCCCAAATGGAATCAACTTCCATGAAGTGAACAAAGACGTTGACTTGTCTCCATTTAGAGAGGGCCTCCCTGAGGGCTGCTGCATGTCCAGTTGTTGAGAATCGTTGTGATATAACCACACGAATTCCATTCCTGACAAGCATAGGAGGGAAAGTCCTCATGAAATTCTCTCCCTTCTCTGAGTCTGAAGCAAAGAGGCCAATCAGGGTCCATCTGAAATGGAGGAGCAGTTGGACAATTGCTGGGTACTGGATCCCTTCTTTGGGATGCATCTGGTGGGGAAAAAAAGGGGAATTTGCTTTTATCACTCAGAGCCTCTCCAGCTGTTTCTTTTTTTAAAAAAGTTTGTTTATTGAGTTTCAACATTAAAAACAAATATACATTCATATTCTTTGATCCTAAGACATCGACATCTCTTTGGTTATTTACATACGTTATTTCATCTCATTTGAATTAGTGTGTGATTATTCACACTTACATCTACATGTACAAAAAATATACATCTACTTATTTTTCCTATTTTCCAACCAACTATACAGTTTTTCCCACACCATATAATATTCTTTTTCTTCACGATCTTGCAACTCTAAAGTCAATTTTACCATTTCTGTACAATCCATTATTTTCTTTATTATCATGTTTTCTGGGGGGGTATTTTTCAATTTCCATGTTTGTGCCAAAGCTATTCTGGCTGCTGTCAAAATATGAATTATATTTTATTTCTCTGGCCCATGAGCCTCTGAGAATCCCTAGTAGATACATCTCTGGTTTAAATTTAATTTGTGAGTTTGTTATTTCT
>QLTV01003672.1:60709-83402 GCA_003457575.1 Thermophis baileyi | reverse complement strand
CTTACTTCCTTACTTCATTAATATGCCATCCAATTACAGGGGTTGTAGGCAGTTAACAATCTCATCATAAAATATCCATAAAAAAAGAAAAATGTTTAAAAACAAAACAAAATCATAAGGTAAAACCAGAAAGTATACTGTAGAAGCTGTGCTTGTGAATCCTATTCCCAATTTGAGCATCCACTCCTCTTTACCTTGATTATTACGATGGTATTATTATTATAACAATGTAAAATCACAGCTGCCAATTCTTTAGCTGATGTTGGCTTTCATACTCATTGCATTCTTTTTCTTATTATTTTTAAAAGGGATAGTGGTTTTTATTGCACACAGAGAATATATTTTAGTATATCTAGATAGAGAAAAGCTGGGGAAAACCACTATTTTTGTTTCTAAATAAATCACTTTAGGGAAAAGCAGTAACAGAAACAATAACACAGTCTAGTAGTTTTCATGGTCAATTATCCATGTCTGTAGTTCCTTCAGGAAGAAATAAATTATTCACCCTTAAACAACAGGAAAATACAAGGAAAAACCCTAGCCTAAAAATAGTCCATCTTTATCTCAATTAGTGTATATACTGATTCAGAGAGAAAAAGTAACAATGAAGAAAGCCTTCATCAATAAATAATAAAATGTGGAAGACTGGGGAGAGAGGAGGTCAAATATTCTCGTTGCTCTGAAAATGCTAGCGATTTCTCCAGCTCTGGAAGTGCTCATGCAGGGTGAACCATCATAATCTTGCCTCAAATTATAAAAGAAGGTTGGTTATTTGATATTTGGTCTGGTGAAAATAGGTACCGATTACTGCAAGCAATCTTATTTACTGGGGCCTAGCTGAATGTAATCAGTCTTTTCTAAAGTCTTTCAAAATCTTCTGTGAGGAGATAAATGCAGATCTTGAAATGTCGATTGCATTTCCTTATCCGACTGTGCGAACTGCTTGCATCCTCTGTATATAATGGGCTTTTTCTGAAATGATTTTGTACACCTGTAACCTGTAGCTTAATATCTGCAGGATTCCATTTTTCAATTATTGTGTGCCAGAAAAGGGAACACTGTTATCTTGTAAAATCTATGTTTGGCTCAAGGAACAAGCACAGAATCACAATATGATGTCTAGCCTCTTCAAATGTTTCCTGGCAGTGTAATTATGTATATTTCTAAGAAAATATGTCTCTATGATGCTCTCCTTTCATCAGAACATTTCTCAGAGGCTTGACCACATGACATCTTCCAATGATTATAATTTTTTCATAATCATTCATAGTCTTCAAGAAAAAATAATGCTCAACAAATAGACAGCTTCCCCAGTATAATCTGTGATATCTGTAAATCTACAGTTCCAGTTCTCATCTGATTATTCATTCGTAATTCCCCAATGCATTTACTGAACATATGTATGTATGTATGTATAAAATAGAATTATACTTCTCTGGAAGATGGCTTGTCCCTTGTGTATTATAACAACATCTGCATTAATATTCTTCTGAAAATCTTATTTTCGTTTTCTGAATTTTTACATTTTAAGAGGCTTCTGCTTTTCTCAGCTGCCCTCAGGATATGTTAAAATATCTTTTGGTGATGTTTTTGAACTTACTACTATATTTGTCAACAACCAGCTTGAGTATCCAAATAAAATTGCAAGATAGCGAAATACATTTTTGTTGTATGTAGGCAAACACATCTATCATTGTGCAATCTCCCTAACTGTTCTAACTAGCTGATGTGAAAACGTTTTACTGGAGGGAATCCCTAATTCTAAAATTTGACTGAATCTTAGGAAGTCAGAGAAGCTGCAGATCACAGACTGCAGAAAGGTAGAATATTAATATGCACATTTTGGTTAACTTGTAAGGAAGGCAATTTCCAGAACCTTTCTCCCTTCTTTTTGATACTGTTTTCCATTTTACTTCTCCTCTGAAGAAATCTGAAGACACTTTTTATTATATTGTTGTAAGGAATATCCTTCTGGGTTCAGTTCCAAGTGGGGAAAAAGACACTGGATTCCTGGAAGTTGCTTGGAAAGAAGGTTTAATGGTGGACAGGAGCACATGGCACGAGCTCCTGAACAGAAAAGGTGGATCACATGCTTCCAGATGTTGGGTGAAGAGAAAAAAAGGAGAAAAGATGCTGAGTCTCTTGGTTTTATGATCTCTAGTCCCAGGCTGGGCTGATGTAATCTTTCCAGGTCCCATGTGGTGTAATGAAAGGGCTTTGGGCAATTCCTAATATGGCTCTGTCTGAAGGAGGTAGATCTTTGTTATGTAGAATAGACTGGTCCAGGCTATTAACAAAGGGGGGGATGAGTGAGCTGGGCCATTCCTTGATGGCCCACTGACAAAGGTGGGGGCTACTAAGAGTGAGTCTGTTTCCTTTCTAAAAACATGTTTCTCAATTTCTCTAGGGATATTCTATATAATATTCTGCCTTTTTAAATTTTTCCTAGGATATTTCATTTTTCTAGGAGAGGGGTGGGTGCTAACTTCCTACAATATGAAACATAAATAGCTCCAGTACCTTTAAAATAAGAATGATCAGAAAGAATGCACAGGTGATTTTTATACTACATTCAACTACACACCTAATATTAATATGAAAGAGACTTACATTATATAAATGTGTCTCTCTGTGTGTATGAACTTCTTTTACAGTATTGATCTATAATGATATTAACATTCACTCTACTGAGTCAGCAGGCACAATTCCCTTATCCTTCCTTATGTACAGTATGATGTTCAAGTGTAGTATAGGAGCATCTCCATGGATCATTTTCACCAATATATTGGGTTTTTTTGGTAAGGAAAGGTAGATAGCTTAGAATATCCTGAACCCATATTCCATTGATGTATTTATAATTGGCTTACATATTTGAGACACAATCTTCTTAGAAAGATGATTGAAGACTTACTATGTATTACCGATCTCATTTATTACAATTGGCCATCATATGGAGAGAATCTTGATATGTAAATGATTTGCATTATGGGGAGAAATTTTAATCACCTGGAAGAACCTATGGAAGTATGGTACTAGCATGAAAATAGAGCTATTTATTTGAGAAAATGTTTTATATACTATGGCTTAAGAGTGAATAATTCACAGTTGATGCCATATAACATTGCTCATTATGATATTGAAAAACTGCATCCATTAAAGGTAGGTTTATCAGAAGCAATAACAATGATCAATATGCATTTTCCAGGTCAATACTAATAGTCTTATAAGATGTATTTCAATAACTTACTATCAATACTTCATTGCAGGTAAATGAATTGGGTAAATTATATCTTAACTGGTTAAATTCATTATTTTGAAATTACTCCAAATTTTTTAAATCAATACAGTCTCTTTGATGATTTTGTGAAGAATTTGCATTTGGTTTATTAATATAGGGATAGCTTTAGAAAAAAAACAAACAAGATTGGTGAGCATACAAGGGATATATTTTATTTGCTTATCCAAATCTAGTTTAATTGTAAATGCAAATAAATGTTGAGAAAAATGAGAAGAAAGGTTAGTAAACTATATGGTTTTAAACACAACAATGCAAAATAAAAGTTGAACATACCAAAATAAAAATGCTGGTAAGATACTAGCCTGACAAGAAAGCAATCTATTTCTATCTTGATGGCAAATGTGTCACAGAATGAACTATGCTGATTTTGTTCCCTTAAATTGGCTGATGAGATTTACTTAACATATATCCTCCAACATACTGAGAAGACCAATGTTGATGTCAAACGGTTGGTCAATAAATTGTTATTCTTCTGACAAGTGAGGCTCTACAATTCTTTAAAAAACATTTTGATGGAAGAAAAGATGCAGTCTGCGTCTAAATTATTTGAGACATTGATTTTTTATCTATAGCTACTCTCCAGCTTAATAATTTCTGGCTGAAGAAACTTAATTCATTCACATAACATATAAATATATCATGATAATGACAATGAATCTAAGCAAGCTCACGTAGGAATTAATTTGGTTTACTTACATTGTTTTCATATTTTGTAAATAATTTTGTAAAATTAAATCAATAAATCCATGGAATAAATTGACTAATTTCACAATTTCAGTAATTCAAAATTGCCAGGATGAAGGAATGGAGTAAGTTTTTAGTTTTTCAACAATAATGTAGCCATGTGTAGACCTCAGAGCCAAAGTCTAGGACTGCATTTTAATCATTTTTGTTATAGGGGCCATAACATTAAGGATTAGCATAGTATTTCAGACTCTATCCATCTGATTCTATTCTCAGCATGCTTTGTTTCTCCTTCTTCTTTGTAACAGTCAAGAGAACAGATCACCAGACTTACAATTTTATTATTTTTATTTTTTACTAGAGAACACTGTGACCCAATGGGTCATCCTTTGAGAGAAAGACAGTGCAGTGTGATGTGACCAGGACATTAAATTTTAGGCTGACCATATTTTTTTATCTTGTTACTGGACAATCCCATGATCATCAAAGAAGTGTATATAGTATATCATAGATAGAACAAACCTCATTTTTTTCTTTAAATAACCCTTTAATCCCTTGGGGTGGAGTTGGATGCCTTTCCTGATGCCTACGTGTAGTTCACAGCAGATATTTTCTCTTTGCACCCAGAGGGAGAAATATCTGACACTACCTACTGTCAGAAGAATTTCCCGGTCCATTCCAGCTTGGAAAAGCTGAATATGAAGGAATCAAGAACAGCGAGCTACCGAAAAGCAGGTCTTTATTACAAGAAGGCAATACAGTAACAGAAAAATGACTTCAGCGTTCCTGCCTTGCAAGGTGAACTTCGGGTCGTGAGTTGTGATTTTTATATGCTTTTTCTACCCTAAGGCTATGGGAATTGATGGTTCCTTCCAATGCTTGTCCGGAGTTTCCCTTCCTGCTTTAAGAGGTATTTCTTTTGTCCAGTTTCTATTTTGGGAGTTAATCCCATCAGGGGCAGGGCAAGGAGTTCCTGGTGGGCTAGGTTATCTGATTTTCTCAATTGCTCAGGCTTGGTTTCTTGGCGCTTGCCTTCAGGCAAGCGCTAAGCCTATTGTTGATTTAAAGTTGCAACATTTTACGAGGTGTTAAGTGGTTCTTGGCGGTACGCCCAGAAGTCTGGCTGATTATTTTCTCTGCCACCTGAGAGAGGAAAAAAGTGTAGTTTTTTTATTCTAGTGTTTCTGCATGGTTTCTCAATGTTATTGGGGTGAAAATATGAGAGTTTTGTCAGGGTGGAGTGTGCCAAGGTAAACCTTCTGACACTACAATCAAACTCACAGCCTCCTGATTGTGAAGCATGAGCTCCACCTCTAAGCCACCATGCCACTCCACAAACTTCAATAATAAGTTATTATTTATATAGCCAAACTGATAAACAGAAAGATCAAGGGCAGGTAAAAAAGTAGTGGAAGTAGGAGCGACTTCCTACTTTGTGCTGTTTCCTCATGGAATTTGCTTATGGAAAGCTGGCAGAAATGCTGGAAATCATGCATAAGGATGCTGTAACAGCCACAACTTTATAAAAAAAAAACCTAATCTGAATCTCATGGAAATTTCAATTCCATGGGAGTAATGGGTTTTGGATTTTTAATAGATTAATTATGTTAGCAGATTTTAGGTACCTTGATTCAAAAATTGTTGTGTTAATAATGCACCATTTGGGCTATCTTGAGGATACAAGCAGGCAAACAAATAAACACAATGAGAACTTTAGTTAGGTATAGATGCTGCACAATCCATTTTATTCCTGTATTTAGATAACAATAATAACAAGTTAGTAAACAATGTCTCAAAGCGTAAGCAAAGTATATTTCACAAGTCAGTCCTATTGAGGCATTGCAGCAATTAAACACTTCTTCTCATTAATTAAGAGTGAAACTGACTGTAAAAGACCTTTTTTTTATTAAAATCCAAATATATAACTAAATCAACATCAATTGGATTTTCATTTCCTAAATTATCCATGTAATCAATCCAGTTTAAAACTACATTTTAAGATGGTTTTTTTAACTATTGCCATTCTATTACATCTCCTATTAGAGAGATCAAGTCTAACAGAATTAAGTTGTCTCTGATCCTGATTGCCCAATTAAGAGACAAAGGTACACTTACTATTTAATGAAATGATTCCAATTGAAGCAAGAAAAAAGTTAATCTTTACTAAAATTATTTTGAAATTTTGGACAGAGCATACATGATTACAATTGCATACAAATTGTATGTTTGTATTACTCCAAAGACATGAGCTTACTTAGGTACAGATCTAGAGAGATAGAGCATTGAAGGAATTTCTTCAGATGAATTATTGTCTCAAACAGCCACTCAAGACCATGTTGCAAACATTTCTTTTTCACCCAGAGGCAAGTAAGTTAATAAAGAAAATAACTTTGTTGAAACATTTCATATTTGGTTGGCAAAAATATGGACATCCCTAATTCACCAAGTCCTGGTTGCTTCCTGCTGGGATATATAAGTTTTGTGTGATAACTCCTTCCCAAAAATAAGGGGAGGGGAAATTGAAAAGAATTCCCAATCCAGTCAAACGGTTTACAAAAGTGTTGTTACTGTTATTCTGATTTCAGCAACCCTCAAATTCCCACCAAAGTTACAGCATTCCTTTTGCTTTGCCTTGTTTCAACAACAAGAAACACTTTTTAAAAATCTGCCTTTGCCTTTTTCTTTTGTTTTGAATTTATCCATAGAAAACATGGTTGCTTCTGCTTGATTTAGACACTACTCTTCTTCCACCACACTTAAAGCTGGGAGTGAATCTTGAAATACAGTCTAAGTTCATTCTTTTCAGTTTTGTTTTTAAAATAAAGTACAGTTAATTTATATAGAATTACAGTTTGACACAAGTAAAACCTGGGACATGTTAATTCATATAAATACAAATATTTTATCAATGTTAATCTATAACTGTTTCCCAAGTATCTGAGTGTATATTTCAAAATAAAGACTCAAACTTAATATTTGGAAGGGTTTCTCCATCAAGAAGCAGCTTTCAGAAATTCCAAAAACTTCTTGCATGCCATGAAAAATTATTTCTAGTTGAAATCAAAGTAACAAATGTGTGTGGAGTGCCCAGGTAGCTGGCATTGTTTGAGCACAGAGGGATTGATGGAGGGTGCACCATTTCTTCACTGACTTTCTCCTGCAAACTTCCCACAACTTGTGTTGAGAAAGATTGAGAAAGTGGCAAGGATCATCAGCAATCATGTCCGTTCCTTCTGTGTTCCTCATTGATTTGTGGGAAGCTGTTAGGGAACTTTGAAAATGAGGATCATGTCACCACCAAAGCAGCATGGCAGTACTATCAAACAGACACAAGAGTTTTGGTATGGTATATTGCAGGGGTGGGTTCTAACTTACCTCGCTGCTGGTTCGCTTCCTCCTGCGCCGCGTGGCCATGCCTCGTGGGCACGTGCGCACAAAGCACGCGCGCACATGCACAGTGCAAAAAAAATTTTTTTAAAAAAAAAGCTGAAAACAAGATGGTGATGCATGCACAGTGCCAGAAACTCAGCTTCTGCGCATGCGCAGAAGAAGAAAAAATAAAAATAAAAATATTTTTTTAAAAAAAAAAGTTGGTGCCGTCCACGGACCGGCACTGACCAAACCAGATCCGTGACATCATCGTGACATCACCAGTGGGTCGCTACCGGTTCGGGTGAACTGGTCCGAACCGGGAGGAACCCACCTCTGGTATATTGTATATTCAACCGATGTTGTAGAGATAAAGGCAAGGAAATGTGGATAAGATCTTTTTTACCAACATCTAAGGGCAGAGCATACAGTATATATGTTGCTGAACCATTTCGGCACTAAGTGCCGAAACGGGAGCGCGTGTGTGTGCCGGAAACTGGAACAGCAGCATGCGGGAAACTGGAACAGCAGCCGCTGCTCTCCCGGTTTCCGGCGCGCACATGCGCTCAGGCCAGCTGGTCTTCGCACGCGCATGTGCACCAGAAACCAGAACACCAGGTGGCTGGTGCGCATGCGTGCACTGGAAACCGGAAGATCACCTTCCCAATGTGCGCATGCGCACGGGGAAGCTGCTCTTCCGGTTTCCGGTGCTCCTGCGTGCATGAAGACCAGCTGGCCAGCGCGCCGGAACCTGGAAGAGCAACAGGCAATGGCTCGCATGCCCAGAGAGATGTCTCTGTGTGCCACTTCCGGCATGCATGCCATAGGTTCGCCATCACAGGTATATAAGATGTTAGGATATTGAATTTATATCCATAGGTAAGAACACAGAGTTGTAGGTGATTAGTTAGAGAGTGTTGACTCATGCATGATGCAATCTACACTATGATTAGTTGCTGTAAGTATAAAGGTGGAGTTTCCTTTTCCCCCCACCTTTTTCTTCTGTGTGTCCTGTTTACTGTTTGATTTACCTCATGATATTCCTGTGGTCCTGACTATCTTATGTTCTTGGGTTTTTCTGGATGATGATAAAGACTGTTGTAAATTTGAATGTTAAATATATTTATATTTATATAAAAGACTACAAGTTTGTGTTTATGTCTCCGACTTCATCTGGACAGCTGCTGTGCAATTCAGGGGTGAAATTCAAAATTTTCCCCTACCGGCTCTGTGGGCGTGGCTTGGTGGGCATGGCTTGGTGGTCATGTGACTCGGTGGGCGTGGCTTGGTGGGCATGGCTACCGGGTCTCTGGGTGTGGCTTGATGGGCGTGGCTTGGTGGTCATGTGACTGGGTGGGTTGGCATGGCCAAGTCAACGTCTCTTCTTTGCCCTAATGACCTACAAAAAGAAGATATACCAATTATTATACACAAAACAATAAAAGAGGTACACAAATACTCTTATCTAAGTATTTGTGTACCTCTTTTATTGTTTTGTGTATAATAATTGGTATATCTTCTTTTTAAATTTCACCCCTGATCTATCTACTTGCTTTCCCCAACCTGGTGCTTTCCCGTTTGTTATTAAACTACATGTCCCAGCATTCTTGTAACCTTGGTGTTAATGGGGTTTCTGTGTGCCTAATAAAGTAGACAAGAGTTGATAGCTGGATAGAGTTTGTTTTCCTGTTTGATAAGACTCTTATCTGTGATTAATATGGATATGTATATATACATATACATATTATATACATAGGGAAATCGACGTGGCTGCTTGAGAGCATTCCCGGTGGAACTGCGGCCTGGGAATCATGTGTTCTGCAGTCCTATTATCCGTTTGTAGCCATCTGGGCATTGAAGTTAGATTCAGTCAGATTTACGGTTGAGTCGGCCGGAAGAGGTGAGCAGCAAGCGGGTGAGCGGGCGGGCATGGGCGGGGCCAACCAGGGGTGATTTTATCGGCTCTGCAAACCGATTCAAATCATCCCTACCACCTCTCCCGAGCCGGGCCGAGGTGGTCGAATTTCACCCCTGGTGCAATTCCATGATATAAGAGTCAGTGCTTATTGTAATACAAAATGAACCAACCACTGCTTGTATTAATTCAGTGGTAATGAATAATCCCGACATTGTACTAATAACTATTCCATTTCAGAGATTTTAATGTAAAGCAATAACGTCTGAGACCATTTAAATGAAACTGATTGTTAACCCATGAGACATAAAGAACTGGGACTAGTGTACTTCTTGGAGGGTAATTCAAAGACTGAATAAATAGTTCTTGGATTGTTGGATAAAAATCAATTTTAAAACAAACAAACAAACAAAATACGATACTTAAAAGGGAAGAAATGAGGGGAATTGCACAGGAGATGGATTTACTCTTTCAAAATACAAAAGACATTATGGACAAAGGATTTAAGGAGATTATGGAAAAAAAATGGAGAATACCATACAAGGGATGATGAGTACAGATTGAGACGCCCAGGAAAGAGAGGAGTCACAAGAAGAAATGAAGAAGGAAGAAGACAAAGAGGAGACAACAACGAAAATAATAGTGAATGATGAATTAAGCCAGGGGGAAAACATACTAAAAGAGTTGGAAGCAGGGGTGAAATTCAGCAGGTTCTTACAGGTTCTGGAGAACCGGTAGCAGAAATTTTGAATAGTTCAGAGAACCAGCAAATACCACCACTGGCTGGCCCAAGAGTGGGGTGGGAATGGAGATTTTGCAATATCCTTCCCCTGGAGTGGGGTGGGAATGGAGATTTTGCAGTATCCTTCCCCTGCCACCGCCCACCAAGCCATACCTACAGAACCGGTAGGGAAAAATTTTGAATTTCACCCCTGGTTGGAAGATATATGTGAAATGAAGGCAGGGGCCTGGGTAGAACTCTTAGAAACTAGGCAATGGAAGAGGGTAGAGGTGGGGAGAACACATAGATTGGACATCCAAGGAATAGTCATAGATGGAGATTTAAGAGAGGAATTTGGGAGGCAAGTCCCAAAAAAAAGGATAGCAATTAAAGTATTGAAGCGGGCAAGAGTCAATGAATAGATGATTTGTTGTGTGTGTTTATTATTGTTCTGATTCACCTTTCCTTCTTCCCCTCTTTCTTTTAAAGCATAGCAATTAAAGCATGAAGTGGACAAGAGATGATGGATGGATGATTCCTTCCCCCCCTTTTTTGTAGCTGTTTTGAGTTGCTTCTACCCCCCTCCCTCTCTCTATTCTTTTTTTAATCTTTTTTTTTTTTTTTAGGCAGGCAACATGACTAGAAATTTGACAGGAAAGAAATAAAAAGTTTTGTAATAAAGGGTGACATGATTAAAAGCTAGAATAAGTGATAGAAATATGGGGAATATTAATGCACACATTTTTATTTTATAAAATAAAAGTAAGAAGGAGAAAATGTGGAATAATTGAATATTGATAGATTGTAACCTATTAGAAATACATAAACTGATTGATTGTAATGATTATGTTTAATCTGATTAATTTGATTTGTATTGGAATGTACGGTGCCCAGGTGCCATGCTGTTCACACATTGATTTGACATTTTTATTTAAAAAAAAAAGGTCCAAAATTCATAGGACCTTTCCCCATCACTCAAATCATAAACCCGGTAACAGTTGAGTTACTACTTCCCAAAACCCTTAGGCAGATCCACCCAGTGTTTCATTGCAGCCTATTGAAGCCGGAGATTACCTCTCCCCTGAGACCACCAGCAGACATCCCACCTACTCCTATCATGATTGAGGGGGAGCAGCATTTTGAAATTAAGGAAATCCTGGACTCACACACACACCATGGCTCCACGCAATACCTAGTTGCTTGGAAACATTTGCCCCCTCTCAAAATGAGTGAGTAGCTAAAAAACATGTTAGAGCTCCCAACTTACTGAAAAAATTCCACTCACAGTATCCTGACAAACTCATTGCTTTGTTTCCTCTTTGTGCTTATTTTTCAGATGGATTTCTCCTTTTTCTAGGGGGGCAGTATGGCAGATCCCATAGATCCCTATCGTGATGCTGCCATTCTTGTGGGGAGGAAGCCTCGGTGCATTCTTTAGTTTATAGCCTTTTTCCTGATGCCTATGTATCCTGTACTTTGATTTACCTTCTAGGGAATGTAAGGGGGGACAGCCATCTGTTTTGTCTCAGTTTCAAAGCCTCCAGCAAGAGACACCTGGGAACAGCTTCTTATCACCTTCTCAGCCTGCGCTTCTAAAAACAACTTCACACCTGTGGATTGGCTCATTCAACATCGGACTGAGGGGAGGGGAGGGGTTTCTAACTGCTTTATCCTAACTGAATTACCCTGGAACTTTAGATCCTGCTTTCTTTTGTCCTGCAATCACTCTCCTTCAATTAAAGGTTCCTTTTGAAATGCTGATGTTTCAAGAGTATTTACTTTCTTGAATGGAGAGGAGAGGCAGACCCTTAAACCTGTAGAGTTGCTCCTGTGGCCTCCAATCTGTCTTCTCCCCCCTCCAATTTTACATATGCAAATTAGATTAATCTGGAAGAAACAATAAACTTCCAAAGAAGGTAAAGTAAGACTTAGAATAATCTTAATAGGATGGAATTGAATTAAAACTATCCCAGTGAAATAGGACAAGATTCATGTAAACATTATTTAAATAAGGGATATTTTGTGCTCCTCGGAGACTCCCAGATTGGGTGACTTTAGAAATATGACTTCTTTTTTTTTGCATTTTAAAGGTTTTTGAGATGATATTTAAGAGGCAAAATAGATACTTTTAAGTTTTACAGAAGGTGAAAATTGTGTTTTCTCTCATAAAATCCCTGAAACTATTGCAAAATAGGTCTTGGCTCCATACTTTGTGTAGTGTTGCCTTCTATAGACTGCCCTTGAACTAACACAGTTGCATAATCCTGATTTTAATCTCTCAAAATGAAGGCAAACTATAGAGCAGTGATGGCTAACCTTTTTGTTGTTGCGTGCCAAAAATGGCAGCGCGCGCGTGCTATCGCGTGTGTGCGTGCCAGTACCCATAATGCAACATGCCCCCCACATGCGCGCACAACCCCCCCACCCACGCACTGCACTGTGCATGCGCACCATTCAGAATTTGCTTGATAAAAATTGTGGAGGTATAATGTCAACTGCAGACCCCCACCATGCCTGCCGCCAGCTGAGCCGAGCCAAGCCGAGCCGGGGAAAGAGCAGAGGGTGGGGCAGGTGGCCACCCAGCCAGCAAATGCTGCCCTGTGCACCTGAGCTGGCTCCCAGCATTCCTCCTGCGGAGCCCCGCCACCCCAGAAAAGCAGCAGCAGCTGCAGGGGGAAGGGCAAGAGCTCTCCTCCCGGGCTTCCCTCGCACACCCCATCTTCTTCTTCTCTGCTTTTGCCGCTGCTGCTGCTTCCACAAGTGCACGCATGCCAGGCTGCTGGCCAGCTCGCTCGCCTGCCTGCCTGCACCATGGTTGCTGCAAGGAGAGCGAGATCCGAAAGGCAGGTGGGCCTGGCTGTAGCCTTCCCTTCCCTCCTTCATCTGCACCAGGTGCTCACCGGAGCCTTTCGGATCTTGCTCTCCTTGCAGCAACCGCAGTGCAGGCAGGCAGGCGAGCGATCTGGCCAGCGGCCAGGCGCATGTGCGCTCATGGAAGCAGCAGCAGCAGCTAAGGTGGATAAGAAGATGATGGGGCATACGAGGGAAGCCCGGGAGGAGGGCGAGGTGTGCCTGAGCTCTTGCCCTTCCCCCTGCAGCTGCCGCTGCTTTTCTGGGGTGGCGGGGCTGCACACAAGGAACGCTGGGAGCCGACTCAGGCACACGGGGCAGCATTTGCTGGCTGGGCGGCCACCTGCCCCACCTGCTGATCCTGCCCCGGCTTGGCTGGCAACGCAGTGGCAGGCATGGCGGGGGTCGGGCGGGGGCACCGTGCCACCTGCGGTTGACTTTGCACCTCCACCATTTTTATCGAGCTCCCCCCCAAAAAACCAGACCCCCAACGAACACCCGTTGTTTCAGCCAAAATGGAGTTTGCCTGTCACTCCCTCGCAGACCAACTCCAGCCCTGTTGGCGTCCAGGCCCCTTATCTTTGGTGTGCCTTCATAGCTGCTCCACCGGGTCCTTTTGGCTCTGGCGCCAGGAAATGGCTGACATTGCCTCGCTTCGTCCCTCTGGCGGGGCAGCCCGGCTCTGGCACTCCGCCACTTGGCACACGTGCACAGCTTTTGGAGGAGGCTTTCCTGAAGCCTGGGGAGGGCGAAAATGGCCTCCCCTCTCCGGAAGGCCGAAAATCAGCTCGCCAGCGTGTGCATGTGCGTTGGAGCTGACAGGGCAACGCCTTGCATGCCCTCGGATATGGCTCCGCGTGCCACCTGTGGCACGCATGCCATAGGTTCGCCATCATGGCTATAGAGTGAAGGTGTTCATCTTGGCAATAGCAAGTGTATAATGAACCAAGTACCTTAAAAAAGGACAAGTTAACAATGTGGTACATTGGTTAAAAAAAGAAAAGAAAATGAACTTGCTGTTAAGTTGAAGGAGAATAAAGTCTAGTTCATTAAAGATAGTGGTGACTTCTGTTCTGCTTTGATCAACCCTCATCTGGATTATTTATTATTCTCTAATTTATTATTATTTATTATTCTCTCAAATCTAAACACTAAAACTGCTTAATCTCAAGACAATTGCTATGTGAAAGATTCTATGTGCGCTCTTTCTCCTAGGCAAGCAAATGGCTGCCTAACAGAAAGCAAATTAGTTAAATCTGTGTACTGACAACATTGCAAGAGAAGCAAAAGTGGGCTTTCATCCTTTATTTAATTGCTAACACTAGGTGGCTAGATCACAAATGATAGAAGATTGCAACTTGTGTATTTGCAGAAAATAATTTGAATTATTAATGTTTTGTAAGTGTAGACACATATCAATACCTCAAAAAGAATACTTTTGCTAGTTTAAAATAAATGGACAAATGGAGTCTTTTGGAGCGTGCCTACCGTCCCTGTCCTACTGTCCTCATCTATCTGTATTCACTTTGATTATGTTTATGTTTATACCTATACCTGCTATCTTGTACATGTTTGACAAACAAATAAATAAATAAATAAATAAATAAATAAATAAATAATCACAGTAATAAAAATAAAACAAATACATTATTATCTGGAAGGCATTTAAAAGGCAGGCCTTTTTTCCGTGAATTTAAGCCACATTTGACTACTGTGTGGCACTGTTGTTTACTTTTTTGTTTATATATTCTTCCCTTCTCCTCCTTTTAGTAAAATGACTTTGTATAGCTTCTAGTGGAAATGAAATTTCTAATCAGCCCTCATCTAGCACAGGGTAAAAATTGGCACATTTACCTCCCTTCAATAAATAAATAAATAAATAAATAAATAAATAAATAAATAATCTCAAATTATGAAATTACTTTGAAGGCTATCAAGTTTCTGTGAAAAAGACTGTATACTTCTGAATGTCTAATCTTCTGCTGAATTCATCTATCTATGCCTACATTCACTTTTTAAAAAAAATCTTATACACAGGTCTATTATAATTTGTCTTGTTTCCCAGGCACATTATCACATATTAACTGAAAGACTATCAAGAAATGAAATGAAAGTATAGCATTTGATTATTATGATATCTGGAGAACTGAGACAGTATTGACACTTCATAACTTTATTAGGATCCATTTAGTTGGGAATCTTCAGCACACCTCACTTGCAAATAAATTTTAGCTCAGTGGGACTTACTTCTAATCAGTGTCAGTAGAAGCACAGGAGGCCTCATTTGTTAGGAGCATTATCATCTTAGACCAGGGATGTCAAACTCGTGTCATCATGGCGGCATCACGAGACGTATCGGGACTATCTAATGAAAGGTAGTTTTCATTTTTTTAAATGAACAACTTGAATTAGTTAAATAAATTTAAATTACAAACATTTGCAAGTTTATTTTTATGTTTCTCTAAGCATACTGCTATGAGCAATGGAAATGCCACATCTTGTTTAGAGAATTGTCACTACTAGGCTAACATCTAAAATGGTATTTATAGTGAACTCTGAGTTTAATTAATTCTAATTCAAATAAATATACTTTATTTTAAGGAAATAACAGATGTTTGCTCCATCTTACACTATGGCTATTTTGTGATGTAAGACAAATCTGGAGTTATACTTTCCAAACTGACCATGAAACAATCATGTGTCATGAATATTTTAAATAATTAAGATTGCTTGTGTATTTCATTCAGTTTGCATTTTAGACAAATAGCCTGTCACATTAATAGAAGAGCAAAATATATTGTGTTTCCCTGAAAATACGACCTACACCGAAAGTAAGGCCTAGCCTGATTTTTTGGGGCGGGCCTAATATAAGGCCTACCCCAAAAATAAGTCCTAGTGATGGGGATGGGCGTGGCCAGCACAGGAGACAGTCCTTCCCTTCCCTGGTCACCTTATGGAGGCTCGGCCCCTTAATTGCGGCCCGTGGATCAGCTGAGCCAGCAAGGGCCAGGCAACTCAGCCCAGATCTCCAGAGCATCTCCCCAGGTGCCAGCCTGCCAGGGCCTTCTTCGCTAGCAGTCGTGCTGCCCTGCACAAGCTCCATGGTGGCCCTGCAGCAGGATGGAGGAGGGAGGGGAAGATCACCCCTTCCTCCTTGGCAACCCAAAACCCCATCTTCCCTGGCCACTGCCTGCACCCCTCTCACTGGAGCAAGATGCACAATTCAATACTGGTATTACCCATGGAGGCCTCCCAGTGCAAACCTCCTCCTTCCCTGCGCAGGATTGCACAGGAAAAACCCCGTCCCCATTTTCCTGCTGATCGTTCTTTCCTTGCGATCTCAGCACAGACGCATATCTCCAAAATACTCCATCAGAAGCCTTCAGCCTTGCAATCCTGGGATGTGCATCTGTGCAGGGCTCCCAAGGAAAGGACAGTGTGTGTGTATGAGATAGAGATAGAGATAGAGAGCAATTGGATCCAACCTTGGAGTTATCCAGGGCTGGCGGCAATGTTCTCTCTCTCTCTCTCTCTCTCACTCTCTCTCTCTCTCTCTCTCTCTCTCTCTCTCACTCACACACACACACACACACACACACACACACACACACACACATACACGTCCCTCACCCCACCCACCCAGAGTTGAAATTCAAAATTTTTCCCTACCGGTTCCATGGGTGTGGCTTGGTGGGCATGGCTTGGTGGCCATGTGACTGGGTGGGTGTGGCTTGGTGGTCATGTGACGGGGTGGGTGGGCATGGTCACTTCTTTGCCCTAATGACCTACAAAAAGAAGATATACCAATTATTTTGTGCATTTAATACTTAAATAAGAATAAATGAAGTACACAAAACAATAAAAGAGGTACACAAATACTTACATAAGAGCAATAAAAGTGTTATTTGTCTTCAACGTCACTTCTTTGCACCAATGATAATGACCTACAAAAAGAAGATATACCAAGATACTGTATACCAATTTAAGCATTTAATACTTAAATGAGAATAAAAGAAGTACACAAAACAATAAAAGAGGTACACAAATGCTTACATAAAAGTGTTAGTTGTCTTTAACTTTAAGATGTTTCCACATCGATTTTTCATTGGCACTCTCCTCACTTCCACTTTTCTTGATCTTGACTCTCAGATCATCGGCTGTGTGATGGTGTGCTCTTAACCATTTTTTCACTGCAGGAATAGGGTCCCATTTTGTAAGAGGTAGGCCAGTAACACTGATAGTCATGAGGTTGGTTAAATTAGAAACGGTTAGGTGATTTCTGCTCTCTGAACATATGAAGTTCATTTTCGAAAAACCCCTTTCCGCTTCTGCAGAATTTACAGCAATTGTTCTGACAATATCTTTAGCTTTTTTAATACTGTCAGGAATTGCATAGTTCTTGGAATCTTTTAAAACATTGTCCACAAAATCTCTATAGTCGTTGATATTAATGTTGTAATTAAAAATGTCACCAAATGTGTGCAATTGTTCTTCAGCTGCTGTCCATGGAACTACTACTTCTGCAATATTCCAGTACTCTGGCTCCAAAAAATTTAGAAATTGTAATTTATTCGTGGTGTCTTGCAATTGGCTATCTGTTTTTAAATGTTCACAATCCATTAGTCTTTTCTTCAAATTTGTTCTGATGCTTTCTAAAAGTCTTTCCCAATGAAGTCCAGCAAATCGATGATTTTGTACAAATTTTATATTTTTGACGGTTTCTGAAGTAATTAATCCATCAACTTTTCTTTTGTATGGACCCTTTCCCTTTTTAAGCATTTCAAATGCTTTCATAGATCTTGTCACCAGTTTTTCAGCCTTTATGATGTCCGTATTACTTGCTTGCATGCATTTGAAAGAAGTGAGATTTCTTCCAGAATATCAATCATCAATGCCAAATTATTTTAAAAATATATATTTTCCAGACAGGCAGCCATACCTGAGTATTTTTCATTCGCATGAAAATACTGATGTAGCACTGGATAAGCACGCCACACAGCTAGGGTTGACCTTAAACTACAGGCAGCCCATCTTGGCCCAAAAACTCTACCAATCTTTATGATGTCAATTTCAAGTTCTTCGGATATTTTGTTAAGTTCAATTAGGTTCTTATTGGATTTATGGAAAATACTGTATATCTTGTCAATAAATATTTTAAAATGATTTAGTTGCTTGATGTCCTTTATGGAGTCATCTAAAACAAGTTGGAGGCGATGGTTTAAGCAGTGCCATATTATGATGTTTGGAAACTCTTTTGCTATTCTAGTGCTCACTCCAGATTTTCTCCCAAGCATAACGCTGGCACCATCAGAGCAAAATGCTATTAATTTTTTTTGTAGGTAGTTCTGGGTAAACCCAACCTTATTTAAACTTTCCAGAACTGAAGAACATATTGTCTCTGCATCTTGTTTCTTCAATTCAACAAGCTCGACAAAAATTGTTGGTGGGTTCTCTGAATCCTAAACTTTTACAAAAACTATCACAACTGGTTTGCAGGATACCGTTGAGGCTTTGTCAATGATCAAACATATTTTGAGATTCTGTTCAATAATGCTAGTAAACATTTCGGTTTTAATTTTGTTTTCAATGCACTCAACTAATTTCACTGCAGTTGGCCGTGAATGCAGTCCTATTCCCAGATCTACTTCAGTTTCAGTTAGCAATTCTATCAATTCTTCTATGCCTGAAATTGGTTTACATCCTTTTGCCAGGCTTGTAAACAGTTTTGAATATGTTACAAGTGGTGCCTAAATATTTTTCAGACATCTTGTCGATTCCTTTTGTAATAGCATCCTGCTCCCCGTGTTTTACGTTCTCTCTGCAAATGGTGTGAGCTTTTGATGTAAAATGTTCTTTCATTTTCTTCCTTAGAGACTCTTGTACTTCTTTAGTTTTCCCTGCTGCCTCAATCTTGAAATGCTTCCATCCTTTGGACACATGAACACCATTCTCTTTTGCGAAGTCATGTTTTGCATAGTATTTGCAACCTAATTTCTTGCTTGAAACTTCCAGTCCCTCATACTTCTCTTGAAAGTTTCTCAACTTTGCAATGTCCAGCAGTCAGGAAGATTAATTTCAATTTCAGACTCGGGTGACTCAATACTTGGCTTGCTGTTTTCTTCAAGTTCAAGTGGTGGAAGTGGTGGTGCTTGTGGTGCTTGTGACAGTTTTGGATCATCCAAGGCCAATTCTGATTGTTGCTGTTCCAGTTTTGGTTTCTTGGTGAAGAAAGTGGCCAAACTCTGTTGCCTTTTCATCCTTCCTGTTAAAGGCTACTACTGCAAAAGAAAAAAATTGTGCTTTGGACTCGATTGTGGTTGTAAGCTGAGGACTACAGTTAACGGAAGGGATCTCTGTTTTCACCCAACAATGTACAGTCTTTTCAGGATGTGACTGGGGTCCAACAAACAAGAAAGATATAGTTTTTCATCTAAGAAGTTAGATGAAGAAAAATGAATTTCATAGGTACATTCATAAAGCAATACTGAATTCTTTTTCTGAAATTTATTCCTCAGTTCAAAAACCAGAAATACTGTATATGAATTAGGTTCAGTATTTAGCTCGGCCTGTACTCAAGTCAAATAGCTATTCAAGAGTTAGTGGTGTCATGGTGAGAAACAATGGAAAAGCAACATATAGATTTAGAACCAGAAATATTTTGTTGGGTATTTTAAAGGGAATACAATCATATTTAATTTTACACATGTTAACAGTTGCTAGAATTGTGTTTGCAGAACAGTGGAAAAACAAAGCGATCTTCATCTGAATAAAAAAAATATTAGAATGTGCAGAAATGATTAAAATTAAGGAGAAGGCTTCGAATACTTTTTAACATGGGATTTGCTTTATCAATGGCTAACTAACAGGAACAGAAGTTAGAAATATAAAAGTATAAAACACCAATTATATATAAGGAAAGTTCAGTAAAATGGATAAGCAAATATTATTAGTGATCATTCATGTATAGGAAGTTATAGGGAGCATACATCCCCCCCCCGTCTAAAACTAGGACAGTGCCAGGAAAACACCAAAAGGATAAAAACAGTTTTCCCCCAAAAGACTGCAGATAAAACCAGATTTTTCCCCTAATCCTAACCCCAGAATAGGAAAGCCAAAGCCACTGGAATAAAAACCATCAAGGCATCATTCATTACCACACTCACATAAAATGTCTCCTGCAACAAGCAGGAACCTCACACAATTGCAGAGGTTCAAAAACCAAGTATCACAATTACACACAAAATCACACAAAGCTGCACAACTTGTTTCACACAATGTAAAAGCAGCTGGATTTCACGTAAAATGTCCCCTGCAACAAGCAGGAACCTCACACAATTGCAGAGGTTCAAAAACCAAGTATCACACTTACACACAAGTGTAATTTTTAGATTTGTGCAGCTTTGTGAGATTTTGTGTGTAAGTGTAATAATTGTTTTTTAAGTTGTGTAATTTTGTGAGCAACCTGCTTGCAACAAGGACATTTTATGTGACTATAAATTAAAGCAATATTTTTAGATTTGTGCAGCTTTGTGAGATTTTGTGTGTTTCTGTAGTGAGTGTGAAACACTACAGAAACACACAAAATCTGACAAAGCTGCACAAATCTAAAAATATAAAAGCAGCTAAAATTTCCTAAATTTTATATGACTATTTCCTAAAAAACAATAAAATTTCCTTAAAAAAAATACAATTGACTATTTTTTTAAAGCATAAAAAAAAGCCACTTACCCAATTGAAGGCACAAGGCAGGAAGGCAGATTCAGTTGCTCGCCAATAAGATGGATGCAGGCTGCAGTGTGGGATTGCAGGTGAAGCAAGGCAGGCGAGTCTTCGACCAGCGGCTTAGGATTCAGTTCGGGAGTGAAGGTAAGCAAGCTGGAGGCTGGGGGGAAGGTGGGTTAGTTAGCTAGGCCCGCCTGGAATGGAGCCGAGGCGGCTTAGCCAGCCAGGCGAGCCCGGGGAGGGGGGGCCCGGGGAGGGGGGCGGCATGCTAGGCCGCTGCTGATTGCCACGGCTTTGCGAACTACATGAGGACGGGCAGCCGTGGCGGCACGCTAGGCTGCCCGCAACTGATTGTCAGCAGCATTGCGAATTATGCGAGGCCGGGGACAGGCGGCTGCGGTGGCATGCTAGGCCACCCGCAACTGATCGCCGGCATCGTCGCAAACTACGCGAGGCCGGAGACGGGCGGCCGCAGCATGCTAGGCAACCCACAACCGATTGCTGGTGGCTTCGCGAACTATGCGAGGCTGGGAATGGGGGCAGCGGCACACTAGGCCACAACCAATCCACAGCAACTTTGCGAACTACGCGAGGCCGGGACGGGGGGTGGGGGGCATTGTTTACCTTTGAGCAGGCATCGGCGAGGCAACTGAGCGAGGCACTGAGCTGAGCGGGTGTCAGTGAGACGCTTAGCTGGCCTGGGCTGCATGGCGAAGGGAACATATATAGGGCGGGTGGGGATGGGCAGGGCGAGCGGCCAGAGTGGGTGAGTGAGCGGCCGGAAGGGACGAGCGGCCGGAAGGGCGGGTATGGGAGGGGCCAACCAGGGGTGGTTTTTACCGGTTCGGCGAACCAATTCAAATCGCCCTTACCGGTTCACCTGAACCGGTCCGAACCAGTCGAATACCACCCCTGCACCCACCCCAATGCAGCCACATCCCTTCACTAACCTGTTTTCCAGCTCCGTTCGCTGCCACCAAGTCCCACAGACTACTTTTCTTGCCCTTCATGTGCAACGGAGAACGGAGCTGGAAAGCAGGTTAGTGAAGGGATGTGGCTGCCTTGGGGGTGGGTGCAGGGGTGAGAGACCTGTGTGTGTGTGTGTGTGTGTGTGTGTGAGAGAGAGAGAGAGAGAGAGAGAGAGAGAGAGAGAGCACATCGCTGAGGTTGGATCGGATCTCTCTCTCTCTCTCTCTCTCTCTCTCTCTCTCTCTCACACACACACACACACACACACACACACACACACACACACACACACAGGCCACTCATGGCAGGACACTGCAAGCCTTGTTGTGCCTTTGCGTTGTGCCGTGAGGTTTGTCATACCAACACAGCCTTTTGGAGCAGAATGCTGCAAGGCTTGTTGTGGCATTGCACACGTGAATGGCAGCACTGCCACGAGCTTCATCACACCGGCACAGCTGGCATCCTGCCATGAGCGGCTGCGCCAGTATGTCAGACCTCACGGAGGTGCAACACCACAACAAGTCTTGCAACATCCTGCTCCAAGAGGCTGCACCGGTATGACAAACCTCTTTGCAGTGCCACCGCTCCTGCACAACAGCACAACAAGCCTTGCAGCATCCTGCTCCAAGAGGCTGCGCCGGCGTGACGAACCTCATGGTGATGTTGCCACTCGCACACACAATGCTACAACAAGTCTTGCAGCGTCCTGCTCCAAGAGGCTGCACCGGTATGACAAACCTAATGGTGGTGCCGCCACTCCCATGTGCAATGACACAAAAAGTCTTGCAGTGTCCTGCTCCAAGAGGCTGTGCTCAGGGGTGGGTTCCAATTTTTTTTACTACCACTCTGTGGGTGTGGCTTAATTTTGTGTGAGTGGCTTGGTGGCCATGTGACCGGGTGGAAGTGGCTTGACGGCCATGTGACTGGGTGGGAGTGGCTTGATGGCCATGTGACTGGGTGGGAGTGGCTTGACGGCCATGTGACTGGGTGGGAGTGGCTTGGCGGTTGTGTGATCGGGTGGGAGTGGCCAACTTGTAAAATGTGGTGAAAAAGTGACTTATGACCATTTTTCACACTTAACGACCGACGGTCTCCTGCTTGACACATTTTACAAGTTGGCCACTCCCACCCGGTCACACGACCGCCAAGCCACTCCCACCCAGTC
>QLTV01003672.1:38985-52787 GCA_003457575.1 Thermophis baileyi | reverse complement strand
TGGAGCTGGAAAGCAGGTTAGTGGGGTGGGGGGGGAATGGGGATTTTGCAGTATCCTTCCCCTGCCATGCCTACCAAGCCACGCCCACAGAACCGGTTGCGAAAAATTTTGAATTTCACCCCTGAGCTCGGGGACCCTGTTTTTGGCCTGGGTGGCCTCCTGCAGCTCTTTGCCAGTGAAAACGGAGCTTGGGAGGCCGTTCACACACACACACATGGCCCCATTTTTGGCCTGGACAGCCTCCTGCCTCCTGGACAGCCTCCTGCAGCCCTCTGCCAGCGAAAACAGAGCTGGGGGGGGGGCTGCAAGCTCGGGGGGCTGTTTTCTGAACTCATGACCGATTCCTTGCATTAAACATGCCCAGTGAAACTCAACATCTTTGTAATCCACAAACCAATACATTTCATTAAAAACATTTCATATAATACTAACAATGGCTTCAGTTTTCCATCTGTGTCAACCTTTTTTCTCCTTTGGTACTTAAGTTTTGAAAAAATCTGCAAAAACATTGACATAATGGTGAATCACAAAATAAAAGTTTGTGGGTGTATACAAAATAATATGTAATAAAAAAACATGAATATCCAATGAAGAAAAACCCATAGAAGTGCTTGTAAGAACAGCAAAGTACATATGCACTGATTGCTTAAAAATATCTTGAGGCACCTAAATACTGATGTCTGTTAACAAAGATGAATTTCAATAGGAAAATACATATATGCAAAGCAGAAAATGCTATTGAAAAATAAAATATGCATTCTGAAGCATAGCATATAACCACACAATCTCAACACATTTTAATCTTCATTTTTTAAAGTCATAGCCAATATGCAAAATTATTATACTGGAATGGGATGGGTAAACATTTTGAAAAGAGAAAATAGGGTTTCATCAGCTTCAGTTCATGTAGGCTTGTCTGGAACATATTTGAGATTGACAGCCTCTATTACTGCTCTCTCTCACCAGTAATAAAAGTACTTTGGTTACCTGTCCAGATCTGAGCCTGTATCAAAGCACTGCTGTAGAATTTTAATGCCTTAAAAGCATGGGGTGCAGGCACTTTCCTGCTTTCATCCTGCAATAAGAGACTGAGGTCACAGGTGTGGGTGATACCTTTCCACCTTACTATCCAGTTTTAGAAATGCCCTTTTCACTCCTCATCACTGGATAGCGTTGCCAAGCAACCTCTTTTCATTCATCTAGTTTTCCAATTATTTCCAGAACATTAAAAATGAATCAATATCTTTATTTCTAACTGTGGTAAATTTGTATTATGTAGATTATTTATGCCTTGATTTTTAACTTTTCTCTCTATGAGCCGAACATGCTTTCACTAAAGCTTCCAAGAAGCAGTGGACCATTTCCTTAAAACTAGTGTAGTAATTCTGTGCAAACTAGAGTTTACCAAGTATGTTACATACACATTTTATCCCAATCCCCATTAGCTAATAGCAATTCTGAATAGGAATGATGATGGGAATTGTACCCCAACAGCTCCAGAAATGTGTGTGTGTGTGTGTGTGTGTGTGTGTGTGTGTGTGTGTTTATAGTGGATTGGTTGGTTGGTTGATTGATTGGACATCACTAGATTGGAGAAGATTGTTTTCAGCATTTGGAAAGTCTGAGATTGCTTGATCTTTGCCAGCATCCTTCCAAAATTCACTGGCTTCATTCCAAAGAAAGCTAACTACAACTGTAACCTGTCAGGTTGAGATTCCCAAGAAAGTAAGCACAGAAATGGGTAAGTTAAAAGGTGATCTTCTGTTGTTTTACTTGCTTAACTCTATTCTGAAGCCACAGCAACCCAAAACATCTTCTTGCTCTCTGTATTTTCTCTAATAGTCTCTGAAAGGAAAATAATTCTAAATAGAAGTTTTGAAGTTCTCATTAGTGATATGTTTTATTTGTTAGTCTCCATGGAAACAAGACAAAGAAAAGCCTCCTAAGTGCCAAACCTGTAATCTTTCAGATGGGTGAGCCCATGAAAGACTCAGTTGCACAATGAAATGAAATTTACAGACACATTCAAAATTAAATTCTATTGTCTTCACTGAACCCATATTTCCTAAAACAATATTCTCTAACCTGGTACCCCCATCCCACCCCACCTGAGATGATTGCAGTAGCCAGATTTCCTAGGCAGCATGGCATAAAAATGTTGCTATAAGTGATTTTAGGTTTGTAGCAATATCAAAAAGTAACTCCAGTCTCACATACAAAATGGGAAGATCACATAGTCGTCACTGGTTACATTTTTCAATTTTGTAATAAACTAACCATTCCTTATTGACTTCATTCTCAAGATAAAACAGCAAAGTTAGTTCCAGCTTTCTTTGTTTTGCTCTTAAAATGCCAACATTCAGCTGTTACTTTCCTCTTCTAAAATAAAATTCATAAAAAGGAGCCTCTTATAAACTTCAAACAGATTATTTGACTGTCAGTCTTTGATGGCTGTTCTATAATGTTCCTCTATAAATAGGAATGAATAGTTCTGGAAAAAATCACACTATCCTAAATCCAAAATGTCAGAACAAGAAAATACAGTGAGGGGCTGGGGAAAATCCTCCTTGCATGGCAAACAGCCAGAGGAGAAATTAATACTCTTAAGAAGACGAACAACATTTATCTCACTTACCCAGACTGAATTCAAAATTCTGTGATGAAACTAATATTGAAATGGGACCTTAAATAACTTCTGGAAAGAAAATGCCACATTGATAACAGAGAAGCAAAATAAGAATTTGAAGCCTGAATGTAAATACTATTGCACTGAATTTACCAGTCTGTTTCTTGGCTGTGCTTCTGGTAACCTTCTCCACTTATTAAAATATCTTTTTTTTTAAAGGAGGATATGTTCTAAAAATGACCTATCAGAATCAATCTTACATTTCTATCTTATCTATGTTACCATTTTTAACTTTGGCATATTATGCTATCCTACTTAACTCAATAGAATCTAAATTATGTACTGATAAATTAGGCCTATTTCACAGATTTTGTCTGTTTAATATTGACTTCACAGAGGTATATCTTTAATCTCAAATTATTCAGTAAAAGAAATAATATTGAGTATTTATTTATTCAGTAAAAAAATCAGAATATTGGATAGATCAGCTTTTTTCACATGCAGTTTTTCTTAAATAATTCTCCATAAATTTGCTTTTTAAATATGGACATGTTTCAGACAAAGAAAAAAATAAATTATAGATTCAAAATAATTGCATAGTAAAATATTTATAAATAAAATTAGGAAAGAGACATTGCATCACCACAGTTGACCTCAATAAAAGATTAATGCATTATTTGTAGTAGTTCAAGAAATGTTTCCTCATTATTAATTGGTATTACCGTATTTTTTGCACTATAAGACACACCGGACCATAAGACACACATTAGCTTTAGAGGAGGAAAACAAGAAAACAAAAATCTGCCTCTGCCTCCCAGCATCCATCTAGTATTCATCTGGCTAGCGTCCTTGCAGCAAACAGCAAACAGCCTGGTCAGCTTCAGCACATTATCGCACCCCCAGCATGTGGCTCATCAGGGCTCCGCTCTATTGCACCCACCACTGGTCACCTGAGCTGAGCCGCCGGGGAACACTGGAGCCTTCGCTGCCAAGCAGCTGATTGGCGGTTGGATCAGCCTCCCGGAATACTGTCGATCAGCTGTTCTAGGTGGCCGGGATTGCTGCTGCCGCCTATCACCACAACCAACTATCGCCACCTATCGCTGCCACTGATCGCCGTTTGCCACCTATCACCGCCGCTGATTGCCACTGATTGCCGCCGATCGCTGCCATCGCGTTCGCAGTTTGCCGCTGCCACCTATCGCCACCACCACCACCACCAATTGCCGCCTATTGCTGCTACTGCCATTTGCCATCACCGCTGATCAGCTGTTCTAGGTGGTGGGGATCACTGCCACCACCTATCACCACTGCCACCTACTGCTGCCGCCTATCACCATTTGCCACCTATCACCGCCGCCAATCGTTGCCGATCACCGCCACTGCTGATTGCCATTCACCACCGATCACAGCCGATCATCACCGCTGCTGCCGCTGATTGCCGCCAATTGCCGCTGATTGCCACTGATTGCCGCTGCCGCTGATTGCCGCCATTCGCCGCAATTGCCACCACCATTCGCTGCCAATCGCCGCCGCCTATCGCTGCCATTGCCATTCGACTAGCTTATTATAAAAAATCTTATTTCCCAATTGTTCTTATTTTTAAATAATGATGAGCAAAGCAACATTTTGAAAATAGAAGACTCTCAAACTCTTCTCTTCATTGGATGATCAAAATAGATATTTCAAAGAATGCTTAGAAATAATCATTATGCCAGAAAATGTGATTCCTTTTTTTCATCAAGGAGTCAAGTATCAAAGGTTATGGTAGCTGACCCTTAATCTTCTTTTCATTTTCATTTCTGCTTAATTTTAATGATTCAGTTCTGTAAAGAGTAGTGCTGAATTCAGAGTTCCCTTATGTTTTTAGGCAGATTCTGGTGAAATACTATGGAAATCACTTTCCAGTCCAGAGTTCCGACTTTCCCAATTATATCCAATTGACTACAGTATGACACAGAATGCTGTACTAGATGAGCCTATGATCTGATACAACAGGGGTCATGTTCTCAGCTAGAAATGCATCTTCACTTTAGCTAGTCTTATTTTAAGAAGATACTCAGGACCATCAGAGAACACTTTAAGCTAAGGCACTATCACATATGATATTTACTTTGATCCTGATTGTTTCCATCCCAGCGATGTGGTGCTAAAATAGATAACTAAGTAATCTCAGATTTACACTAGAATTCTAAAACCAGAATAAGTATTGACCCTGCGTGAATGAAACTTTCATACAAATGCAGAATATATAATAAGAAATGACTAGAATAGAAATTAGAATTAGAATTGGTTGAAAAAATAATACCCTCATATATGTTGGTGATTCCACTTTGATCACTGGAAGTGAGATAGAATCTCACTTCTTTTATTGAAGATGAAGGAATCTCTTATTGAAGGTGAAAAAAAAAAGAAGAAAATATAGAAGCTAGTCAATTGCTCAATTTTTTAAAAATGTAAAATTATTCCAACTGGCAGCACAAGTCCAATGCAAATAGGTGGAGAAAGTGAGTAATAACAGACATTCTTCCTAGGTTCAGAAACATACAGGAGTTGATGCTGAAGAAAGATGTTCAAAAATACGTTGCCCCCTCCCCCCAAACCAAATCATTGTATACAAAATGTATAAAATCCAGACTGTTTACTGGAAATATTAATAATGTAACTACAACTTAACTACAAGCCACATAATCAGGGGTATCTGCAAGGAGGATCAGAAAAGATGATATCTCTGATCAAGTGGTTATGCCAGCATTTTAACTTTTCTGGCATTAAGCCCATGGATGCCCTTACACACCATTAATCTGGGAAAATGGGTTTATTCCCATGCTAGATTTACAAAAAAACCCAACACAACCAACTTTCACATACTCCTTCAAAATATCCATTGCCAGCTACTAAATAATTTGCATTTATTTATGTATTTCCCCATTTAGTGATTTTAGACTGATACTGGCACTATCAGATCAGTCTTAATACATGTGCGACGTTCTGCATCTGAAAGAGGTGAGGAAAATAATAATGTTCCTAAGAATGGTAACAGTGCAGAATTTCAGCAGAATTTAGTAGCAGAACAATGCAGTACTTCAGCAGAGGACACCTGCTATCTTGGGAAGACAGAACTAGAACATTTTTGAGGGGAGGACTGGATTTTGTTGGAGATAACTTAATTTCTTAAAGGGTTGAACACAAATAATGTGCTAGAACCTTTTGTCAAGATTATTGCTTAATTTATGAACCAGAGGAAAGGAGGACATGAAAATAAAAAAAAATAAAAGAATCCACAAAGAAAAAGAATCTTTGTTTCTTCATTAAAAATAATGCAGTGCTATGACCAACCAAATTATATCAAAGCAGCATTTCATGTTTTGAGTCATCATAAATTGTATTCAGCAGAATTTCACAATGAAGAATTATATAATGAAGGGCAATGAAGAAACTGCTGGCTCATCATTTCTACATTAGTAATGGTTTTAAATTAATGTGAATAATTTAACCAGGCTTCATTAATACTATGTAGGTTTCATGGTACCCCTGGGATAAAGAAAGATTCAAGGGCTGATAATTTATTTTCTAAAATATAAAAATATTATTTTATCTGAATCTATATCCAGTCTTATAGAGTTCTTGACATGCAATAAATAGAATTTTAAAGATTAATTCAGATAGTGGTCTAATAAACATAATATTACAGTGAGGACATAACTTGATATCTTTACACTGGCAGTCTAATTTTCATTTTTCTAGATTTCATCTTATGTTCAGAGGTTTCCTGCATTCAATTACATTTTGAAGTTGATCTTCATTCGTAAATGGGGGGGGGGGGAGTATGGCAAATATACCTGAAAATAATGGAGTGTCTGAATTAATCACTAAATACATTTTGGTGTCATAACTTTGTCATGACTTTCCTTCCTGTTCTCCTACCTGAAATTAAGTTTTACTTAATTTATTTTCCAATTCTACCCCTCCCTATCCTATCATTTCATGCAGTGCTCACTTATTTTTTCAATTTAAACTTTCATTTAAATCCTCACCGAGGAACCTCTTTATTGATTGTGATTTGTTTTCCTTCTTAGTACTTCAGAGCTCTTATTATGATATGAAAACAGAATTTCCAACTTTACGGATGATGCCAAATTGAAGAGCATAAAAACAAATGAGGAATAATTAGGTGTTGCAGCCAGATATAAAAGGATTTAGATAATTTCATATTTATGGAATAGCAGATAGCAAATGCAGAACTGAGCAAATAAATTGAAAATAATTAGGCTTACAGTACAGAATCACAAGCAAGAATCTGCAATAATGGAAAGGAGCTACTGTATGTGTGGTACTGGCCAAACAAAGAACCAGATGGAATATCTCTCTTATATTTGTTAGTACATTTTTCTTGTAAATATGTTTAACACATACACATGGAGATAGAGAGCTCAAGAGATCATCAAGATCAGGTCTAAAATAGAGAAAAACCAAAATAGGACAGCTTTTTAGGTTGGTTAGATATGGAGAGAGAGGGGGGAGGGAAGGAGGGAGGGAGAGAGAGAGAAAGAGAGATGTATTTGTATAAATACACACAAAAACATCATTTGATGTGTAACTATTGCTGTTCAGCAAACTATTCATGATTTAAAGCTTTCTGTCCCTCACCCCAAAAGCACAAACACATATCACAACACTTTTCATTCTTTAGCCATTGAGCACTAATTGAATAGGATAATCTGTATCCAACCTAGTTCTTCAGATCTTCCAGTAGTGCATCCATCAGCACTCTAATTAAGTCCACACATTTTGCTGCTAGGTGTTTTCTATTTGTTACATTTTTCTCAGCATTATAGACTTCTTAATAGACAAGATCTTCATATAATATCTCCAAAGTATGATAATTTGAATGTGGTGATTTGTGCCTTAAGTGACAACTGGATGTATTTGTTCTATGATCCATTTTTTCATTTTCTTGGCATTAACAGAACTCTTCCCATTAGCAAAGTTCAAAAGTTCAATATTTTTCCTATCTTGCTTTTTCAAAGTCCAACATTTTCTTGTACAGAGTCTGAACATCTTTTTCAGAGTCTTCATCACTAGGCTGCCAAGCCCTAGTTTCCTAACTTGTATTTCTTGATGGTTTTTTAAATGTTAATAGTCAAATCCCCTCCCCCCCATTTCAATACAGTATTTTCATTATCAGTTCTAAGGCTGGTTTCTGTATCTGTTGTCATGATCTAGTTTTTCTTTATATTTAATCTTATTTTATAGATCAAATTTTGTGGCCACTGGACTCTTGAACATCTCTAAGTGGCTTATAATTAAAAAAAAACACACAACAGACCAGAAGAAGAAAACATCAACCATATACTGACCAGGAAAAACCCAAATCAAAACAAAAAGGGACTCCACAATACCTATTCCAAAAGTCCTGGAGAACAACCAGGTCTTTAATGATTTCCTAAATAACATAAGAAAGTTACAAGAATCTGTCAGAGTTTGTTGCAGAAAATCATTTCCAGAAAGCACACACAGACAAACTGATTCAGCTGGATTCATTAACTTCTTTATATACATAATAACAGATGAGTATTTACAATACCAGTACCAGAGTTCTTCTTTAACGTAGCAGCAGTTACAAGCAGTTTCTAATTCAGAGTTCAGAGCAGACAGAGTACAGAGTGGGCTGAGCCATGCCCAGCCTACTACTAAGCTTCAGTTTCGATTCTCTGCACAGATGTGTTTAAGCTCCCATTGGCTGACTTTGTTGCTATGCCTATTCATTGGCTAACCTTGTTACCATGTCTCTCCCAGTTCATGAATATTTTAACACTCCTCCCTTCATGACTGGAAGGGACATAAATCAAATAATTTAATATTCTTCCTAGACCTGTATTTGAAGACCCACATTCACAGTTCCCTCCAAATACCTGAGTATCCCTTTTACTGTGATACATCCTTTTCAATGAAACAAAGATCATCCACAAATGCTAATAGTTGACAATCCCCACCTTGAAACTTTCCAGTGTATATGCAACCATCAGCCTTGCAACTCTTGAACACAAGACCCTTCAATGCATTATCTAAACAGATATTCCAATTCCTGGCTGACTGCTTTAGCCCATAAATGGCCTTGCTCAATTTGTATACCGTGTTAGGCTTTTTACTTTCATACCCTGGTGCTTGAACCATGTAAATTTCTTCCTCTAATTCTGCATTGAGGAATGCAGTAGTTATGTCAAAATGCCAACTTTTATGGCCATGGGCTGCTGCCAACGCTAGTGTGAGCCTGATGCTTTCACTCTTTACAGTTGGCGCGAATACCTCATCATAGTGCACATTTTTCATCTGTGAAAAACCTTGTGCCACTAACCTTGCTTTATATTGTATCTAATTGTTGGGTAGTATCTTCTTTTTGTATACCCTCTTGCATCCTACGGCTTTGTTACCCTGTGGCAAAGTCATAGATGTGAACACTTCATGTTCTCCCATGGATTGCTCCTGTGTTTCAACCTTCTCTTGCTTCATATCTTTTTCAGCTTCTCCTCCCTGAACGCTGACACCATCACTAAGTGAGTTACCATCACTAAGTGGATCACAATCACTAAGTGAATCATTCCAAAAATTTGCATCAATTCTGTTCCAATTTTGCTCTGCAAAACTAGCAGACCAGGTAATCACTATTCTTTTGCTCCCATCGCTAAAGCGATAGCTTTTTGAGCCTGGCTCATAGCCCATAAATCTGTTTGTAAGATAGTTTGTAAGACTCCATTCTGTCTCTCTGAAACACCATTCTCAGCTGCTGTGTATGGATTTGTGCATTTGTGTTTTATTCCTAACTGTCCCAACCACTGTTGAAAACATGCTGACATGAATTCTAAACCTCTGTCAGTTTGCAGCTGACATACCTGTTGTTTATATCTTCTTTCCATGGAGCTTACCCATTGCTTAAATGTCTGTAGCACATCTGTTTTACTCTTTAGTAAATAGCAGAACCCAAACCTGCTGTAGTCATCTACAATGACCAGCGCATACTTTGCTCCTCCCAAACTGGCGTGCATTGGCCCAACCAAATCTGCATGAACCAGCTCTAGAGCTCTTGTTGTCTGCCTTGTGCTACTCTTGCTTACTGGGAATGCTTTGGACTTTGATGACTTGCATACTGAACAGTCCAAATATGCCTTACATCCCTTTAAGTTCAACCCTTCTGCAAACTGTTGCATTCTTTGCAAAACTCTGAAGCTGGCATGGCCAAGCTTTCTGTGCAAGAGATGAATACATGAATCATGTGGTACCTCACAGAGGTGGGTTCCTACCGGTTCGGACCGGTTCGCCTGAACTGGTAGCGACCCACTGGTGACATCACGGTGACGTCACGGAACCGGTTCTGTCGGTGCCGGTCCGTGGGCACCGCCATCATTTTTGGGGATTTTTTTTGGGGGGGGGGATTTTTTTAAAAAAAATTCCAGGTTTTTTTCTTCTGTGCATGCCCAGAAGCCGAGTTTCCGGCACTGCGCATGCTTCGCCATCTTGTTTTTGGCTTTTTTTCCCCATGAGGCACGGCCATGCGGTGTGCGAGGAAGTGAACCGGCAGCGAGGTAAGTTAGAACCCACCCCTGGCTCGGTTCCTCATGGGCACTGAAAGTACTGGCCTTCAACCTGGCTGTTTCTCTGTGTAAGTCCCATCCAGAAAGCCAGGCAGAGAGAAACAGGTTGAATCCTGTTTCTCTCTGGCGCAGCGCTTTCCGGACCCAAAGCGCTGTGCTGCGAAAGACTCTCTCTCTCTCCCAGCAACAGAGCGGGGGAAAGAAAACAGGTTGCTGGAGAACACGTGGAGGGCTCCATCATGTGCTCTCCAGATCAGCGGCTGCTGCTTCTCCCCCCTGCTGCTTTTGCCTGGGAGAGAGAGTCTTTCGCAGCATAGCGCTTTGTGTAAGTCCCATCCGGAAAGCCTGCGCTTTCCCAGGGCCCTGAGGGCCGCCCCACCCCCTGCCCACTGCCGCCTGGAGTTCCCCTTTTGCCCACTGTCACCCCCACCCCCACCAGGCTAGCGCCTCCCTAAGCATCTCCTGAGCCGGCGGAGGCACCGCAGGGGCCCGCTGCCCATCAGCAGAGGCACTTTCCAGGAAGGACGGGAGAGGCCCAAGTGCCGTACTCTGCCGTTGCCAAGTTTCAGGTCCCCTGTCCCAGAGGATCGAGACGGGAGGTGGGAAGGGGTGCAGTGTACTTCTGCCGCCTTGCAGAGGATCTCATGACACCCCCTCCCCAGGAGAAGCCCCCATCTTCGTATCCCGGGAGTGCGCGGTTTGGGCTGGAGAACCTCGAAAGTGAAGGAGGTTGTTGCGCCTGGCAGGGGAGAGAGAAGCGAAGTCGGACAGCCCCATTGCGTTTCTCCCCAGGTGGCAGCTCCTCTCCGCGCTGCTCACCAAGGCATCTGCCCTAGGGTAGCGCCGGCGGGGCTCTCTGCCTTCCCAGGGAACATTCTGTGGGAAAGCGGGGCGCCTGACAGATGGCGAGCTGGCCCGGGACCCCGGTGGGGCAGGAAAGTGCATCTCTCCAGCCCCACCTCACCATGCCCTGCCCCAGGCATCTTCCCCCGGTCTGGTCCTTGGTGCCCCAGGCGCCTTTCAGTGCCTCTGCTGCCCCCACCCCTCCTTTGGCACCACCCCCAGGCTGCACCTTCCTCCACCCTCGTCGGGGCCAAGAGAAAGAAGGGGGCGGTGTGGGGAAGCATTCCCCTCCCCGGGTGAGCGCCGAGCACAAAAGCCCAGAGGGGGGGGAGGCTTGCCTGGCAGAAGTACCCCCATTGGTGAGTAAGACGCCAGCTGGGCCTGGCCCAGCTCTCGTAGCGGCAAACTCTTCGGCACCTCCAGACGCGAACTGCCGCCTTTGAAATGCGGTGCACTTTCAGGAAGCCGGGCAGTGATGGCTGGGGCTGGGGGGGGCAGAGGTGTCAGGGCTGCTCCCCCTCCTCCTCAGCAAGCCGGGCCTGGAGGAGCACGGAGAGTTGCGGGCCAAGCACTGGAGGATCAGAGGGTGCGCTCTGACATCGTCCCAACATGTGTTTCCAGCATGCTCTCCTCTGTCCCATAGTGAGATTGAGTGGGGGGGGGTAGGAGGAAGGGAGCAGGGGGAAGAGCTTGGGCTTGGGCTTGGAGGAGAAGCCTGGCTGGCTTTCCTTTTGGCGTGGCACAGGAGGAAGACCCAATAAAAATCCAATTTCCCCCAATAAAATAAAGGGGAAATAAAGGCCCAGTGGTCCAGAGTCCAAAAAGAGGGGTGGGATCTGTTTGTCGGAGGATCGGAGAGGAAATCAGTCAAAAACTGGGCAGGAGGCTATTCAGAGAGGGATGTGCCTGGGTCTCTTCTTCCCTCCTCCTTAGATTCCCCCCTCCCTGCTTTCTTCCCTAGCCTGGTTTTAAGGGGAGGGGGAAGCAAGGTGCTTCCCCCTCCCCTTAAAATAGTTGCTAAAAGGCTGCAAGGGGGGAGTGGATAGAGAACCCCCTCCGTGATATAAACCGGCTCTCTGCCTCCCCAACCGCTTTGGAGCATTTTCCGTGGGGAAGCAAAGGACCTTGGTTGGAGGCAACGGGCATAAAACGCAGCAGCTCCAGACCGCACCAAGTTCTCAGACTGGTAGCCCCCACCCTCTCTCTGCTCCCCCAAGTCCAGAGGGAACTCCCCCCTCAGTTTCCTGGTTCACATTTGTGAATCCTGGTTTTTTCTGGGTGAGGGGAGGAGACGTGTGTGTGTGTGTGTGTGTGTGTGTGTGTGTGTGCACGCGCACACACGCAATTGTTTCTGCTTGGTTCGGGGCAGAGAAAACACCACTTACTACATTTTCATTTCCAAAAGAATCCAAAGTCTCTCCAGACCCATTTAGTTTCTTTTCAGAGTCCCAAATCTTTTTAAAAAAATCTTACTTGGGGTTGAAATAAGATCAGCTTTCAAGGAAAGAGATGGAGAGAGGGTATGTTTTTGTGGTGGAGTGGCCTCGACAGAGAAGACAGGATAATTTTTCCAGGAAGGAAGGAAGGAAGGAAGGTGAAATCAGAGGAAGGAAGGAAGGAAGGAAGGCAGGAAGGAAGGAAGGAAGGGAGGGGTGGCCTCGACAGAGAAGACAGGATAATTTTTCCAGGAAGGAAGGAAGGAAGGAAGGTGAAATCAGGAGGAAGGAAGGAAGGTAAAATCAGGAGGAAGGAAGGAAGGTAAAATCAGAGGGGGGAAAGAAGGAAGGAGAAAGGAGGGGGGAAGGAAGGAAGGAAGGAAGAATCAGGAGGTGGAAGGAAGGAAGGAAGGTGAAAGGAGGGAGGGAGGAAGGAAGGAAGGTAAAATCAGGAGGGGGGAAGGAAGAAAGGTAAAATCAGAGGAGGGGGAAGGAAGGAAGGTGAAAGGAGGGGGAAGGAAGGAAGGTAAAATCAGAGGAGGGGGAAGGAAGGAAGGTGAAAGGAGGGAGAAGGAAGGGAAAATCAGAGGAGGGGGAAGAAAGAAAGGTAAAAGCAAGAAAAGGAGACAGGAAAGAAGAAAGGAAGGTAGGAAAGAACGAAGGAAGGAAGGAAGGAAGGAATGAAGGAAGGAAGAAAAAAGAAAAATGAAAAAAGGAAGGGAAGAAGGAAGGAAGGAATGGAAAAAGAGAAGGAGGAAGGAAGGAAGGTAAAATCAGAGGAGGGGGAAGGAAGGAAGGTGAAAGGAGGGGGGAAGGAAGGTAAAATCAGAGGAAGGGAGAAGGAAGGAAGGTGAAATTAGAGGGAGGAAGGAAGGTAAAATCAGGAGGGGGGAAGGAGGGAAGGGAAAATCAGAGGAGGGGGGAAGGAGGGAAGGTAAAATGAGAGGAGGGGGGAAGGAAGAAAGGTAAAATCAGAGGAGGGGGAAGGAAGGAAGGCGAAAGAAGGGGGGAAGGAAGGTGAAAGGAGGAAGGAAGGGAGGAAGGTAAACTCAGGAGGGGGAAGGAAGGAAGGTAAAATCAGGAGAGGGAAGGAAGGAAGGTGAAAGGAGGGAGGAAGGAAGGAAGGTAAAATCAGGAGGGGGAAGGAAGGAAGGAAGGTAAAATCAGAGGAGGGGGAAGGAAGGAAGGCGAAAGAAGGGGGGAAGGAAGGTGAAAGGAGGAAGGAGGGGAGGAAGGTAAACTCAGGAGGGGGAAGGAAGGAAGGTAAAAACAGGAGAGGGAAGGAAGAAGGGAGAAAGAAGGGAG
>QLTV01003672.1:9762-20633 GCA_003457575.1 Thermophis baileyi | reverse complement strand
CATCACACTCCCAGGGTTTTGGATTAATGGATTTAAAGCTCTAAAATGACTTTTATTTTGACCCCCAGACAAGATGAGCTCAAAAAGAAAGAGCTACTCTGTGGAATTCAAGAAAGGAATCGTGGAGGATTCCCGGGGCAAGAATCTGGTAGCATTCTGCAAAGAGAAGATGTTGGAAGTCCGTATGGTCAGAAAATGGCGAGTAGAGTACGAGGCCCTCAGTCAACAGGTGCAGAAGGGAAATGCTAAGAAGCGCAAGTGTGGATCAGGTTGCCAACCATTATTTCCTGAACTTGAAGACAGCATCTCTGAATGGATCGCTGACAGAAGAGCAAAGGCTTTGGTTGTACGCAGGGCTGATATTCAGGCATTTGCCCTTGAAATGGCACCACAACTACAAATTCCAGAGGAACAATTCAAAGCCTCTAAGCACTGGCTAGATAACTTCCTACAGCGTCATGAACTGTCTCTGAGGAGATCCACCTCGCCTAACAGTTTCAAATTTAACCAAATTTAACTCATGACTATCAGTGTTACTGGCCTACCTCTTCCAAAATGGGACCCTCTTCCTGCAGTGAAAAAGTGGTTCAGAGAACACCATCGCTCAGCCAATGATCCCAGAATCAACTACAAGAAAAGTGGAAGTGAGGAGAGTGCTACTGAAAAAATGATGTGGAAACATCTTAAAGCTAAAGACAGCTAACACTTTTATGTAAGTATTTGTGTACCTCTTATTGTTTTGTGTACTTTTATTCTTATTTAAGTATTAAATGGTTAAATTTGTATATCATGGTATATCTTCTTTTTGTAGGTCATTATTATCATTGGTGCAAAGAAGTGATGTCGAAGACAACACTTTTACTGCTCTTATGTAAATATTTGTGTACCTCTTATTGTTTTGTGTGCTTCTTTTATTCTTATTTAAGTATTAAATGGTTAAATTTGTATATCATGGTATATCTTCTTTTTGTAGGTCATTATTATCATTGGTGCAAGGAAGTGATGTCAAAGACAACACTTTTATTGCTCTTATGTAAGTATTTGTGTATACTTAAGTATTAATTGCACGAAATAATTGGTATATTTTCTTTTTGTAGGTCATAAGGGCAAAGAAGTGATGTCGATTTGGCCATGCCCACCGAGTCACTTGACAATCAAGCCATGCCCACCGAGTCACCTGACCACCAAGCCACGCCCACAGAACCGGTAGGGAAACTTTTTAGATTTCACCACTGGACAAGAGAGGAGAGACTTCTGTGGGGCAAGCAGAGGAATCCACAGAGCAGAGGTGGTGGAAGGAGAGCCCAGCAGGCAGTTCGAGAGAGGGGAGGAGGGCTGACCAGTCATCTGAATACCATCTCATCACATGACCCGCCTGCTGGGAAAAGACTGACCATTACCCCACCATGTAACCTGACTGCTGAGAGGAGAGTGACCACCACTCCACTACATGACCCCTGAGCGAGGGACCAGTGTGGACTGGCGGCCATACCAGGAGGGCCATGAGAACCAAGATTCCAGTGGCACTACAAGTTGGGGCTTGTTCAGGATGACCTTCTGGCCTTTCTCCACAGGGGTGGTCCCATCCAGGGACATGAGCCAAGTGAGCAAAATGGACTCTACTGCTGTCACTAAGCGGTGTGAGAACCAGAACTGTGAGATAGAGACAAGTTTAGCAATTGACATCCCTGGGGATGCTTGGTCAGAACAGCAAATTCTACAGATGGTGAGGGCCCATGTCGCAGACCAGAGGATATGCATTGTAGATACGAAGGAGGACCGGAACTCTTCTCACTCTTATGTGCTATTGGAGTGGAAGATAAGGATTCCAGAGTGCTTTGGGATTGAAAGCCTTCAATTAACTAAAGACATCAGGGCAATGGTGATACCCCCGACCCCATGGGCCATGCCTTCAGCAAAAACATTGGGCCCAAGAGGAGACAGGCACCTTGGTTACCATAGGGGCAGGGTCTGCCCAGGCTATGGGGAGCCTGACACCCAACCAAATCCTGACTGGCAACTACTGTGCAGGGGCTGGGTACAAGAAATTACATATCTTTTCGGGGATACAACCAGTGCCAGAGGGGGAGGAAGAATATGAAACTTGGATGGAACAGGCAGTACAGGCAGTTGAAGAGTGGGATGTATCAGATGCCCAAAAGAAGCACAGACTCAGAGAGAGCCTAAATGGTCTCGCTGCAGAAGCCATTAGAAACTTAACACTCAGCCAAAGGCATTTCATTGTGCAAGATTACCGTTGTTTACTGCAGGATGAATTCGGACCTGTCGAAACAGTTTCTAGTCTGTTTCAATTCGAGCAAATGTACCAGAAGAGAGGTGAAAGGCTGTTTGAGTACATCAGATGATTGAACAAGTTGCTATATCAGATTGTGGAAAAGAAGTGGATGGATCCAGCTGAAGTGGAACAGGCCAAGATGGAGCAGCTTTCACGGGGTGCTTTATGTTCAGTCCCAGTCTCGAATCAGCTAAAGATTCTGGCTGCAGGGAACACCTGGGGGTATCATGAGCTCATAAAGAGATTTAGGGCAACACAGGTGGTGGAGGAAGCCAAAGAGGCCATAGCTGATCTGCCACCAGAATGGCCTCCAGGTGCAAGAGTGAGGAAAACTGGAGGTGATGATGCCTGGTTCATCACTATGGAAGCCAAAATATCCCATCTAACAGAGATGATGACCTTGTGGATGACAATGGGCAATTTGCCCTTGAATGGAAGCCTGGCTGGTTTGATCAATGGGAGAATGGGCTCTTATGCTTCAGTTGAACAGCCAGCGAGGCCAGTGATCTGTTATAACTCTGGGGGTGCAGGGCACTACATGAGTACTTGTACAAAGCCTCACAAATCATGAAGTCCAGTGCAGTTGGGTAATTACAAAGGACCCTCAGTGACAGGAGTGATGGGAGCATCTCCCTTAGTGAGGGGTTCCCATACCAGGGGTGAAATGCTCCCGGTTTGGACTGGATCGGGCGGACCAGTAGCGGTGGCCACCGGTGGTTCGCTGAGCTGCTAGTGACAGCTGGCTGGCCACACCCCTGAACCGGTCCGCCAGTCGCCGCTCGCTCGCCCTGCCCCGACAGTCTCCGCTCTGCAGTTTGCCTGCCTGAAGCGCTGTGCTCCTGATCTGCCTGCCAGGTAAGCCTGTGAAGTCGCGGCCTACCTAGCTGCCCATGCCCCACCCCCACCGTCCCAGACTGCCTTCCCTACTCCATTCCCCATGGCCCGCAGCCCCGACATGCTTTCCTGCCTTCCACGGGGCTTCCTGGTGTCCCCGGGGCCAGCTTGCGAAGGCAGGCAAGCGGAAGGCAGGAAAGCATGTCGGGGCGGCGGACAAGGGAGGTAGCAGCCTACTCCTTTCCCTGCAGCACTGCCATGCTTGGCAGCCTTCCATGCAGCCTTTCCAGTGGTCCCCCATGCCCGCTTTCGAGGTCGGCATCCAGCCCGACCCAGCCAGTGGGTGGGCGGGCGGCCCTTGGTGGAAATGCAGACACTGAGAGGGGCAGCGGAAGGGCAAGCGGATGTCCCGGGGCTGCTGCACATGTGCTCGCCCCATTTCTGCAAAGGCAGAGCCCCCCCTTGCAGGGTGATCCAAAGGGGAGGGGGATGCTGCAGAAAAGGCCGCCTTCCACCCGTGCTGGCTCCGCGGCACTTGGGGCTCCGAAGCAGCCCACTGGCTTCTCACCCGGCCACCTGCCTGCTCTCTTTGCGGATTGGCCTGGCGAACCGCCGGCACCACTCTGGGAACTCAGCCTGTGGTGCCGGGTGGGAAGCCAGTGGGCTGCTTTGGAGCCCCAAGTCCCGTGGACCCAGCACGGGAGGCACGGGAGGCACGGGTGGAAGGCGGCCTTTTCTACAGCATCCCCCTCCCCTCATTAGATCGCCCTGCAGGGCTCTGCCTTTGCAGAAATGGGGTGGGCAGTTTGTACGGAGGATTGGCTGGGGGGGATGTGCAGCCCTCCAGGATGAAGAGCAGGGCAAGAAAAGGCACAATAGGCTGCACTGCACTGCTCAACCACGCTTCTTCCAGCTCATCTGCCCCACGGCGCCATGAACGAGACAATCGGCCATGCTTCCCTGCCCAGCCTTCCTCGCCGGGCGCTGCTGCACCGGCGGCTCCGCCCTGCCCAACTCTGCCCACCGCCACTTCCTGCGAACTTCTCAGGAGACAGCTGGAGCAATGGGCAGCCGGCAGCACATGGGCCCAGCCGGCACTATAGCACTTAGACTTATATAGCACTTAGACTTATATACCGCTTTACAGTGCTTTACAGCCCTCTCTAAGCGGTTCACAGAGTCAGCATATTGCCCCCAACAATCTGGGTCCTCATTTTACCCACCTCGGAAGGATGGAAGGCTGAGTCAACCTTGAGCCGGTGAGATTTGAACCGCTGAACTGCTGAACAGTCAGCTGAAGTAGCCTGCAGTACTGCACTCTAACCACTGCGCCACCTCGGCTCTTAGGCTTACCTTCCTGGCGAGGCTTACCTAGGCTTACCTTCCTGGCGAGGCTCGGAGACTGCCCGGCACACCCATTTGCGCAGCACTCTCCAGGCAGCGCCACTGTCTCCCTGCCCCGCCAAGGCCCCCACCAGCCCCGGAGCCTGAGGCCGGCAAAGCCGGGAAAGCAAGAGGGGGGACGGTGGAGGCAACCATGCTCCGGGATGACACGACAGGGGACGCGCTGCTGCCGAGCCGGAGTGCGGTTGTCGCTGCCGTCATCCCTCTCGCCATTGGCTCTGGGACCTTCGCAGGCCGGGAAGCATCAGAGCACGCACCTACGGAGCTCCGCCAGCCTCAGGGGTCTGTCGGCCTCTGGGCTGGCGGGGGTCTTGGCGGGACAGGGAGAAAGTGGCACTGCCTGGAGAGCCGGTGGATGGGCATGCTGGGCGGTCTCCGAGCCTCGCCAGGAAAGTAAGCCGAGCGCTGCCCAGAGGATGAGAGAAAGAGAGAAAGAAAGAGGATGCCCAGCCATGCAAAGGGTTGGTTGGGGGGGGTGTCTCCCGCCTGGCGCTAGGCTTGGCTGCGGTGATGGGAAGGAGGGGGGCTTCAGGCACCCTGTGCCGCGCTCGCTGGTTGGGCATCCATTGCTGGTTTTGCCTGGGTGGGCACTGAAGTCTCAGAAACCACCCATGGCGGCTGGATGTCTCCTCCTCCCCTTTTTGGGTGCCCGCGATGGGCGAGCGCAGTGGCAGCGCCGGTGTGTCTTCGCTGCGGACGGCAAGGGCTCCCCGGTGCCCCTGAAGGTGCCAGGAGGGGCTGCTCTTTCCACCTGACTGGGCCTGACGGAAGCTGCCCTCCTCCTCGGGTCCCGCTCCCCGTATCCAGCCCATGACAGGGGATGCACGCGCAGTTGCCAGGCCAGTCCACCCACCCTCCCAGAGCACTTTCTTCCTTCTCCCGCCGCCGAGAGAAAGAGAAAAAGAAAGAAAGAAAAAGGAAGGGAGAGAGAGAGAGAGAGAGAGAGAGAGAGAGAGAAGGAAGGAAGGAAAGGAAATGAGGGGAAAGGAAAGGAAAGGAAAGGAAAGGAAAGGAGGAAGAGAAAGAAGAAAAGAAAGAAAGAAGGAAGGAAGGAAGGCAGAAAAATAAAGAAAGAAGGAAGGAAGAAGAAAGAAAGAAAGAAAGAAAGAAAGAAAGAAAGAAAGAAAGAAAGAAAGAAAGAAAGAAAGAAAGAAGCTTATGACCACAATTGAGCCCAAAATTTTGGTTGCTAAGCAACAGCGTTGTTAAGTGAGTTTCACCACATTTTACAAGTTGGCCACGCCCACCCGGTCACCTGACCACAAAGCCATGCCCACAAAGCCACGCCCATCTGACCTCAAGCCACACCCACAAAATAAGCCACGCCCACAGAACCGGTAGGGAAAATTTTCACATTTCACCACTGTCCCATACCTACCGATGTCAAAGTGATGAGGCCCCAGCAACAGCCTTTGGAGACTCACAGGATCACCCAAGCACAGACTGTCAGACCACCAAGATTCCTAAACAGTTGGTGGGCCCTTCTCCAATGGTGCTGGTCAGTAGTGGGTTCTAAAACCCGTTACTACTGGTTCGCACGCGCGCTCATGCGCAGAAGCGTCCTGGGCAGGTGAGCGGAGGCTGCCGCCACCGCTACTGGTTCTAAGAACTGGGCTGAACCGGGAGCAACCCACCACTGATGCCGGTACAAGTGGAAGGCATCTACACAAGGGCTCTCTTGGACTCAGGTGCGCAAGTGACGTTACTGTACTGTGATTTCTATGACAGACACTTGAAGCACATACCCATACAAAAGTTACATGATTTGAAGATTTGGGGAGCTAGCCAGGGCTCCCTGATTGTGGGGACAAATACCAACTTAGTTAGATGTCTGCTCAGTCCAATTGTCCAAGTATGAGATGAGTTGGTGATGGGGGACATTCATCCTGCACTGCAGGCAGTATACCGACACCTGATGCAAGAGCAACAGGCCCCTGCAGAAGGTGTTGGTGTCAACCCTCAAAATGATTTCGTCCATGCTTACTTTTGTTTTGTTTCTCAGTTGCCACTCTTGTGGGGAGGGGGGGAATCAGAAAGTATTGGAATGTGGTGCCTTAACCTGCTAGAAAAAAAATATCAACCAGAATCAGCATGAGAGCCAAGGTCAAGGCAATGAACATCTGCTGAGACCAAAGGGGAAGCTGCTGCCAGACTGATTGGTTAACGTGACCTAAGACACCTGAGGGGGATGGGAAGTTTCTATTCTTTTAACTACCCTAAAGCGTGGGAATTACTTAGAGCTAGCTTCAACTTTCTACGTGCTGACATGATATACTCAATAAAAGGTCTTTAGAGCCTGACTGAAGCCTCAGAGTCCTGATTTGATTGGGTTCATTTCTCGGAACCTGACATCAAGCTGGCTCTCTTACTTTTCTTTTCTTTCTGGGTTCCTTGAAAACTGGCCGGCCACCTGGCAGCCCCGAGGGGGTTGGAAAACCCAGGGAACGATGGCAGAAGGGATGTCGAAGGGGGATGAGGCCGGTGGACCTAAGGCAGTCCTAGCAACAGAGCTCACTTCCAAACCGGCGATGGGGGAAGCCCCGCAGGTGGACGTCCGCCCTAAGGTGGGAACAGAAAAAGCCAATGTGCAACTGGCCTGAGAGAAACCCTATTCAGTGGAAGGAGAAGACTGGTGGCGGGGGACCTCGGTGGCTGCTGGAACAGAGGCCCCATTGCTGTCACTGAGTGAGTTTTTCCGGGATGCACCTGATATGATGCAGGGAGTGGAAGATGACTGATGGTGATGAAATGGGAGACTGGAGTTATTCAACCACCCTGGGCAGCCAGGCAATGGAGCAGTTATGGGAGAGGTTCAACGAGACAAGTTTCCAAGACTCAGAATCATGGCAGCGCTGGGAGGCTGGAGGTGAGATGGCCGCCTGGCAAGCAAGATCGCATCACAACCTGAACCCACCCACTCAATTCCATCTGGCCACCCTGAAGCTTTACCTGGACACTGGCCAAAGCTGAACCCAAGAGCCTCAGCTGGAGAAAGGGGCGGCGATGAAAGGTTCAGTAGCAGAGTAAAGACCTCAGCCGACCCCAGCGGCAGAAAAGACAATGAGGCTGATCCTCAGTCAAGCCCAGCAGCCGCTGCCACAACCTGCCAGTCCCGCAGCACAGCAACAGTGATTCCCTTCTAGGCCCCCAGAGCAACACCAGGGCCGCAAACCCCAGCCCGGCCCTGGGTAGCAACTGGGCTATTGGCAGTCACCACCTCAGCCAATGGAGCTGCCCCAACTGAGAGCCACATTTGATGGGAATCCCAACAGGTTGGTGGTCTTCCTGAACCAAGCAATAGCCCACCTGGACCACTATGCCCTGGCCTACCGAACCCAGAGAGCCATGGTCGACGCTGTGGTGGTGGGGCTGGAGGGTGAAGCTGCGGAGTGGGTGGCAGACCTCCATGATGAGAACGCCTGAGAGCTGGGAAATGCGGGCATGTTTTTGGAAGAGCTGAGGTACTGATTCAAGGATGTGACGAGGGCTCAACAAGCCGAGGAGGAGATGCGAGTGCTGAAGCAGAGGGGCTGCCCAGTGCAAAATTACATTTGGGAGTTTTGCCCAATCGTGGGGAAGCTAAGACACTGGCCAGAACATCTATTGGTCTACCACTTCAAGGTGGGTCTTGACTGCAACCTGCAACAGGTCAGGCCTGCACCTACCGGGGCCTACCCAACCACTCAATGAGTGGTACTGGGCAGCTACAGAGCTGGACATGTTGCTAAGAGAGTGCCAGCCAAAGGGAGATGCTGGTCTTAAATCATGAAGAGTCCAAGAGAAGCCACTGACCATGAAATGGATGACCCTACCCTTGACCGGTTTCCCAGAGAGAGCTGCCTGGGTGCCCATCCAATGCTTGCAATGTGGCCAACTGGGTCACCATGTCGCTGAGTGCCCGGTGCCTACACCCTTGGGAGTGTAGGGCGGCATAGAAATACAAATACAAATACAAATTAATAATAATAATAATAATAATAATAATAATAATAATAATAATAATAATAATAATACACCCAAACCAAAAGCCAGCCCACCCAGCCCAGAAAAACCAAAGAGGCCACCGAGAAAGACACCTGAGAAGTCCAAGGCAGCTCACCAAGCCATGGAGGTCCCTCCTCAGTCAACGGACAACAGGGGAACTCTGGCCAAGGAAGGGCATCCGCTAACCCCTTACGACAGTGAGGATGAGGGAGAAGGCAACCCAATGGTAAGTGATGCTATCCGCCCTTTTGCCATCCCCGTCACTATTGTAGCCTCAAAGACAGGGGCTTGGAGAAAGTTCAAATCCCTAATAGACTCAGGGTGCACTCACTGCCTGATCAGCCTACCAGTTGTGCCAGACTAGGGATCAGGACAAAGAAATTGTCCTAGGCCATGTGATTCGAACAGGTGGATGGTTCCCTGCTGGGGGGGGGGTTCCAGCCACCCACATAACAGAGCCAGTAAGGCTATAGATGGGCCAACACTGGGAGATGATCAGGTTTGTCATCGTCCCCAAAATGACCAAAAATGAAGCAGTAATTCTGGGACTAGCCTGGCTGAACAAGTGGGGCCCAACAATCTGGTGGGAAGGAGGGAGCAGGCGAATGAGTTTGGGAAAAGGGCTTCTCCCTCCCCCACACAAATGAGCCCGGCGGGAGACCGAGGGTGCTAGCTCGGAGCACGCGAGAACAGTGTTGACCAAACCACCTTTCAGGCCTCTTTTTCTCCCTTTCTCCAGGCATCTTTTCCTATCCTCTCAGGCCTCTTTCTCCATTTTCCCCTTAAGCCTCTTTTCCTATCCTCTCAGGCCTCATTTTCCCCAGGCCTCCCTTCCTATCCTTAACTTCCGGTTTTCCCCACAGAAAAAAAACCCTCCTTCCTCCTCTCACACTCATTCTCTTTCCCCTCCTTCCCGCCAAAACCTCCTCCTTTTATTCCCTTCTCCCCTCCCCCTCTACACACTCCCCCATAGACAAACACTCCCTTGTCTATGAACCCCGAAGTTCCTCCATCTCCCTTGGTGTCATGGAATACATTTTCAGCTTGGGTAATTTAGCCCCTGGCAAGATTTCAATAGCACAGTCTGTGGGGTGATGGGGCGGGAACAAATCTGAATCCCTCTCGCTGAATGCCTCTGCTAGGTCACAGTATTCAAAGGAAATGAGTGGTTCTAACTCCTCACTTCCTTTTAGTGTATTCGCTGACTCAGCTTTCACTTTCTTAACTGCAGGCTCATGCCTGGTGTTCAGCGCTTTTGCTGGCTCCTGCTGGCTAGCCACTTTCTTCCTCATTCATCACTTGTTGCTGTCCCAATCTACTGATGGATTCCATTTTTTCAACCAGGCTAGTCCTAGGACCATGGTCTTGGTCATTCCAGGAGCCACAATAAAACAAATAGTCTCTACGTGTGTCCCAGCCCTGAGGCTCACTGGCTCCATTAGACAAGTTGCTGGTGCCCCTCCCATAAGTGAGCCATCTAACTGGAAGACCCCCATGGGCTGCCTTAACTTCATCAGCCTCAATCCTAGTTTCTCCACTGTCTGAAGGCTAATTAGGCACCAAGTGCACCCTGAGTCCGATAAGGCCATGAACCCCCCAACTCTTATTCCAAAGGAAAATCTCCACCTGGGTCGTCATAGAGATGATGGCATTGACCCGGGCATGCTCGTCCAGGTACATCACTCCATGTAGTTCCAGACTTGGGTTAGGAAGTAAGCCAAGTTGCTTACTTCCTAACTTATGCTTATTGGTCTTTACCACGAGCAGCTGTGGGACACTCTGATCATTGCATGATTCACCTTGTACCTGTTTACAGGCAAAGACTTAAAACCACAAAACCAACAATTAAATCAGTGAAAACTTGGACTGAGGAGGCAAAGTTAAAGCTACAGGCTTGCTTTAACTGCACTGATTGGAATATTTTTGAAGATACCTCTGCAGACCTGGATGAATTCACAGATACTGTAACATCATATGTCAGCTTCTGTGAAGACCTTTGTGTTCCAACCAGGAACTTGCGAATATACAGCAACAACAAACCTTGGTTCACAGCTAAACTTAAGCAGCTACGTCGTTCCAAAGAGGAAGCCTATAGAAAAGGTGATAAAATGCTGTACAATCAGGCCAGAAATGTATTAACAAGGGAGATCAGAGCAGCAAAAAGAAGCTACTCTGAAAAGCTAAAGAATCAGTTCTCAACAAATGAACCAGCAAACAGGTGGAGAACTCTTAAAAATATCACTAGTTATGGCAAACCACCTTCCCAGGCTGAAGGAAATCAGCAACTGGCAGATGACCTGAATGTGTTTTACTGCAGGTTTGAAAGGAAACTACAGCCACCTATCTCCACAAC
>QLTV01003671.1:201151-219932 GCA_003457575.1 Thermophis baileyi | reverse complement strand
TCTCTAGCCAATCTGCTATTCACTTTCTTGCTAGCTAACCAGCCAGCTGCTCTCCCTCCATTGTCCAATCCTGGCCAGCTGAATTCATGCTTTCTTCTGTTCCTAAGTTATTTTTCCTCTACATTGCTAAGAAGAGAATGTTTTCAGAGTTTACAATCTCTGTCCCTAATTGCTATTGAAAGAAGAACCTGTTTCCTGCTTATTCTTAAATTACTTTTCTTTAAATCCCTTTCTTTCCTTTCCTATTTTATTCGAAACTTCCTTCCTCCCCCCGCCAAACTTCTTCTTTCCTATTGTTATTTATTTCCTTGCTTCTCATTTGGTTTTCTGGTCAAACTTTTGTTATCAGCAGCAATCTCATCTCTCCGTTTATCATTTTTTCTAATTTTGATTGGACAGTTAAGTTTCATTGCTGATCTTCCATTCTTTTGGCGAAAGCCCATTCCATCCTTAACCGCTTTTTAACTTTTTTTTTTCACTTCTTCCTTCACTAATCTCTTGCCACAAATTCCATTGTCACCAGACTTTAACTCTGGTTTTTACTCCCAAATTCTAATTGCAGCCACAGGATGGCAAGTACAAATTCTCACAATAGATTTGTTTTCCTCTCTCCAGGATACAGCTCAACAATAACAGAGAAAGAAACTCAATTTATTTCTTTTTCTCCATAACATTTTTTTCCCATTATTATTTTCCTCCTGCTGTTTCTTCAAATAAAAGTGTCCACAATTATGTTGGGAGTCTGGCCACCATTTTATTTTATTTTTATTTCCCCAGAATAAACATGTTTTGGAGCATCAGAGAAAGGAAACAATTGTCAACACACAATCACCAAATAGACTCAAAGAACTTTCTTTGTAGTGCTTCCTTTTATGGGATGCAAAAAAGGAGGAAAAAATATCTAATATTTTCTCGTACAAAAGACCCTATAAGAGATTTCACTTCAGGTGCAATTTTGAGCAAGCATCAATCAGAATTTCTACAGCCTTCACAAATTTGGTAGTTTTGAATCCTTCTCTCACACTCTCACATCCACACACATAAAGAACCTCAACTGTGAAGAAAGGATACCATAAAATTAGAAAGCATAACAATTTTGAGACTTGGAAAGTCTCAAATTATAACCGTGCAGTTAAGAGCACCGTAGCTCGAGAGGTTGGAATCAGAGGTGGGATTCAGCAGGTTCTGACTAGTTCTGGAGAATTGGTAGCAGAAATTTTGAGTAGTTCGGAGAACCGGTAAATACCACCTCTGACTGGCCCCGCCCCCATGTATTCTCTGCCTCCCGAGTCCCAGCTGATCGGGAGGAAATGGAGATTTTACAGTATCTTTCCCCTGGAGTGGGGAGGGAATGGAGATTTTACAGTATCCTTCCCCTGCCACGCCCACCAAGCCACACCCACCAAGTCATACCACGCCCACCAAGCCATGCCCACAGAACCGGTAGTAAAATTTTTTGAATCCCACCACTGGTTGGAATGCTGGGCAGGAGGTTAGTGAGCCTGTGTTCAAGACCAAGAGCTGCCATGGAGTGGCATTGAGTTCTTGTTCTTCACTCTAGCTCCTGTCAGGGACATGAAAGGAGTCCCAACTGGGCATCCCCCTGGCCACAGTGATGTCACCAGCAAATCCTTTCAACCCAGAATTGCCTCAGTGCTTCTGACATGAGTGCAAAAATCATGCAGTTTCATTCATCTGAAAGAGATCTATGACTTGGGACTTTCCCCCTGTTGCATGTGTCCAGCTGAAGACAATAATTGTTGGAATTCATTGTTGGAATGTATTTTTATGCAACAACTACAGTAGTATTCAGCCAGCAGATGGCAGTGTTTACAAGTTTGGATCTATGGTATATATGCTATGCTCTTTTGTTCTAAGTATAGTTTCCTGTTTCCTGTTACAGTTAAAATACAGTAGTTAAGCAGTAAAGCACATGGTGACTGTGCTTTTTATTTGCGCTGTGGTGCTATATATAAACAGAATTTCTAACAATAATCTCCTTTGTCAAGAGCTAAAATCCCTTGAATTGCCTTGATTTAGCAAAGGGACAATTGCTTTTTTTAAAGGGTTAGAGGCCAAAAATTTGGGTGTCATGCCCTGAAGTCATAAAATGACGTGTGAGCCATTTCTCTGTCCATCACTTACAGCATGTTCATAACATCATTCAGTCATCACTGAAGTGATATAAACATTGTGGTTTATACAGATCATTACTGCTTGATCTGCATAACAGAAAGTTGAATTACTATCTTGAAGAGATAACGACTAGGGATGACATGATAGTAGTGTTCCAATATTTGAGGGACTGCCACAAAGAAGAGGGGTCAAACTATTCTCCAAAGTACCTGAAGGCAGAACAAGAAGCAATGGATGGAAACTAACCAAGGAGAGAAGAAACCTAGAACTAAGGAGACATTTCCTGACACTTAAAACAATTAATCAGTGGAACAACTTGGCTCCAGAAGTTGTAAATGCTCCAACACTGGAAGTTTTTAAGAAGAGATTGGACAACCATTTGTCTGAAATTTTATAAGGTATCCTGCCTGAGCAGGAGGTTGGACTAGAAGACCTCCAAGGTCCCTTCCAGCTCTGTTAATCTGTTAAAGAGAGAAACTTCCAACTCTATAATTCTGCTTCCCAAGATGTGTCCTTAAGAGTCTCTTTGTTTTCCTTCCATTATTGTTTCTTCTCATTTCTCATTCTTCTTCCCACTTTAACTTCCTTTGCACCAATTAAGTTTACAGCTATACATTTTTTATGGCCATGTTTCCTAATACATACATTTGATATACTTTTTTGTGTGTAATACACAAACCTTTGTAAATAATGTCTCTAATGGAAAGTATTTCTGCATGTCTTTGGCTCTCACAAATACACGCACAGTTTTGTTTAATATATTAATTTTTATTTGCATTTTAATTGAAAAACCACAATAGCCAATTCAGAGCTGCTAAGGCCCTTCATTAATCAAAGATATGAGATTGGAGGCCCACAAGCACACGTTTCTGGAAGCCAGTAAAATGCTATAAACTCACAAAACTCTATGCTGCTGGTTAATGGTTCTGGCCACTATCCTAACCAATAAATCCTCTAAATAGAACTGATATTTTCTTTTCACCAGAAGAAGTCTTATTTTCTAACCTCGCCAAAAAGATCTGAAACTTAGAAAGGGGGGGAACCCTTAAAGCAACATGCTTAACCAGTTTGGTCTAGTGCAGAGGTGGGTTCCTCCCGGTTCGGACTGGTTCGCCTGAACCGGTAGCGACCCGCTGGTGATGTCACAGTGCCGACACGGATCCGGTTCAGTCAGTGCCGGTCCGTGGGCGCCACCATCTTTTTTTTTTAATTTTTAAATTTTTTAAATTTTATTTTTTTGGGAATTTTTTTCTGGGTTGTTTTTTTTTCTTCTGCACATGCGCAGAAGCCAAGTTTCCAGCACTGCGCATGCATTGTCATCTTGGTTTTGGCTTTTTTTTTTGGATTTTTTTTCAGATTTTTCAGCACTGCGCATGCGCGCACGCGTGAAGTGCGCATGTACCCAAGTGGCGTGGCCACGCGGTGTGGCCACGCGGCACAGGAGGAAGCGAACCAGCAGCGAGGTAAGTTAGAACCCACCCCTGGTCTAGTGGTTAAGAAACCAGGAGACTGTGAGTTCTAGTCCAGCCTCAGTCACGAAAGCCAGCTGGGGGACTTTGAGCCAATCACCAGAAGACTGTGAGTTCTAGTTCCGCCTTAGACATGAAAGCCAGCTGGATGGCTTACAGTTGGAGAAGTCTTTGAAGATGGGGATGAGGGGGAAAAATAGTTCCAAGGATGTTATGGAGACACTGAAAATTTAGAACACATTATAGAATCCGAGTCTAGCTATTAACTTTTTCACTATGTCAGTGTGTGTGTGTGTGTGTGTGTGTGTGTGTGTGTGTGTGTGTGTGTGTGTGTTTTCCCAGCATCTGGAGACTATGAGGATTCAGATGGGGAAGAAAACACAGACTTTGCCTCAATCCTGAAAAACCGTGTGGGGTTTGAGGTTGCTTGGATCCAGAGAATTTAACCACGAATGGAGCTTCACTCCTCTCAGTCAGACTTGGTGTGCAACCTGAGAATCTTCCTGGACTCATGACTCCTGCTTGAAGAGCAGATGGCAGCTGTGGTTAGGGGAATCTTTGAATGGGTCCTTGGGTGTCCATTGGGCTTGTTTTTGGATCTGGAGGCTTCACTCTTGGTGACTCGTGTCTTAGTCACACACACACACAACCCGTTTGGATTATTCTAACTCACTCTTGAGATGTCCTCTTTGCATAAGTCCTACTTGTGTCAATTGGGCTTGTTTTGGATTGGTAGCGAGGGAAGTCACCCCTCCTAGAAGAATGAAATATTTTGAGAAATATTTAAAAAGGCAGAATATTATATTTCTCCTAAAAGAGAAATGGAAATCTTAAGGGAGACAGAAACTCAGAGCCCCAGCTCCCTGCCCCCAGCAGATAATTGATGCCCATTAGGAAAGACTGGGCCAGCTATAGCAATAGCAATAGCAATAGCACTTAGACTTATATACCGCTTCATAGTGCTTTACAGCCCTCTCTAAGCAGTTTACAGAGTTAGCATATTGCCCCCAACATTCTTAGGATCCTTTGATCAACCAGTATCATCTCATGGGGCCCAGGAATCACAGCACCCACCCTGTGGAACCACATTCCCTCCCTTCGGACCTGAATGTCTGTGAACCAGGGGTGGGTTCCAAATTTTTTTACTACCACTCTGTGGGCGTGGCTTAATTTTGTGGGAGTGGCTTGATGGCCATGTGACCAGGTGGGAGTGGCTTGGCGGTCGTGTGACCGGGTGGGAGTGGCCAACTTGTAAAATGTGGTGAAAAAGTGACTTATGACCATTTTTCACACTTAACGACCAACGGTCGTTAAGTATGAAAAATGGTCATATGTCACTTTTTTCACTGCCATTGTAACTTTGAACAGTCACTAAATGACTAGTTGTAAGTGAAGGACCAACCTGCACTTAAAAGCCACACACAGATGAACACACAGAGTCCCTTGGGAGTTGGGTGGCATACAAATTTAATAAATAAATAAATAAATAAATATGAAAGCACCCGTCCAAGTCTGTTAATTGTTTTTTTTAAAAAAGAATAGTACAGGTTATTTTCCACTAGGTATTGAACCAAAATCTCACAAACCATGGGCCAGAGGTCCCCAAACTTGGCAACTTTAAGACTTGTGGACTTCAACTCCCAGAATTCTCCAGCAAGCATAGCTGGCTGGAGAAATCTGGGAGTTGAAGTCCACAAGTCTTAAAGTTGCCAAGTTTGGGGACCCCTGCTTTGGACTAATACCAGGAGATGCTAAGATGCATGCATCCCTGCAGTTGTTAAGAGACACAGTTCTAAGTCAAGGACCAACCTGCACTTAAAAGCAGGATACTCCATTACAAATAAAACATTTCCTAAAAACAATATCTTTTTAAAAAAAAAAACATTTCCTAAAAACAACGAAATGCCCTGAAAAAAATTAACAATAAAATATCCTTTTTAAAAAACCATTAAAAGCATAAAAAACAAACAAACCAGCCACATAGTAGCAGGCAGAATCGACCATTTTCCAACCACAGCTGCTGTGGTTTAGAGGTAGAACTTTTGCCTCACAATCAGGAGGTTGTGAGTTCGATCCTAGGTAGAGGTCCGTTGGGCTCCAATTTAAAAAAAATAAATAAAAATAACCCAAATAAAGCCAAAAAAAAATGGCGACCCCATGCACAGTGCTGGAAGTCACCTTCTGAGCATGCTCAGAAAAAAAACAAAAACAAAAAATCGGAAAAAATTAAAAAAAAAAGATGGCAGCCCCCACGGACCGGCAACCACCGATCCGGTTCGGATGACGTCACTAGCGGGTTGCTACCGGTTCGGGCGAACCGGTCCGAACCAGTAGGAACCCACCCCTGCTGTGAACCACCAGGAGCCGTGGTGGCACAATGATTAGAACGCAGTATTGCAGGCAAACTCTGCCCACAGCCTGGAGCTCGATCCTGACTGGCTCAAGGTTGACTCAGCCTTCCATCCTTCCGAGATCAGTAAAATGAGGAGTCAGATTGTTGAGGGCAAGATGCTGACTCTGTAAAACTGCTTAGAGAGGGCTGTAAAGCACTGTGAAGCGGTATATAAGTCTAAGCGCTACTGCTATTTCTAACCTTTCACAAGATATTATAGACTAGTTGTTCCTTCAAGTTAAGCAATCTCTGTTGATTGATTGGTTTTATTGCAGCTTTTCTTTGCTTTAAATTAGAAAAAAAAATATTTGCAATCTCTGATGTTGGTAATGATGTTTGTTGGTTTAGTTCTATGGGGTCATTGCTATGGGCTGGGCAGCCATAGATATTGTTTAAATAAATAAATACCTAGCGGGCTGAGCTAATGTAGGTTCAAACCCTACATAAAAGTGGTTTTTCTCCTTCCTTCCTTCCTTCCTTCCTTCTCTCCCTTTCTCCTTCCTTCCTTCCTTCCGTCCTTCCTTCCCTCGTTCCTTCCTTCCTTCCTTCCTTCCTTCCTTCCTTCCTTCCTTCCTTCCTCTTTTCTTTTCTTTTCTTTTCTTTTCTTTTCTTTTCTTTTCTTTTCTTTTCTTTTCTTTTCTTTTCTTTTCTTCTTTCTGGAAATTACCTCCCACCAGTTAAGTATGCTGAGATTTTAAACCCATTGAAAATAAGCTAGACCAGTGGTTTTCAGCCTTTTCTTTACCATGAACTCCCTTTAAATACCTTTTGTGACCCCCCCCCCAAGATTTAACTCAAGATTTAAATCATAACATTTCTTCAAGCCTTCATGGACCCCCTGTGATGACACCGTGGGCCCTCCAGAGGTCCACTGACCACAGGTTGAGAACCACTGCTCTAGACTAGGGGTGTCAAACTTGATTTCATTGAGGGCCACATCAGGATTGTGTTTGACCTCCGGGGGATGCGTGGCCAGGAGGACATGGCCAACTCGACATCACTTGTGTCAGGGGTGCCTGTGGTGGCCTGTGTGCTCTGCCAGAGAAAACGGGCTCCCGAGCTCCATTTTCGGCTGTGACGGCCTCCTGCAATCCTCTGCCAGCGAAAATGGAACTTTGTTTTCGCTGGCACCATGGGCCAGTTCTTTGCTGTTTCCAGAGCGGCCCTGCGGGCCAGATCTAAGCACCCCACAGACCAGATCCAGCCCCCGGGTCTTGAGTTTGACACCTCTGCCCTACACCAACCTGGACATCTTCCATTTATTGGGGTCATCAAATCTGGATTCAAAAAGTAGATGACCACTAGAGGGCAGCAGGCTTAAGAATTTCATGTGTCTTTTCGTTATTATGGATTGTCTAGTACCGTGATGGCAAACCTATGGCACGCATGCCACAGGTGGCACACGGAGCCATATCTGAGAGCACGTGAGGCGTTGCCCTATGTCAGCTCCAGTGCACATGTGCGTGCTGGCCAGCTGGGGAAGGCCGTTTTCGCCCTCCCCAGGCTTCAGGAGTCTTCCCTGAAGCCTCTGGAGTGCGAAAAATGGCCCAACGGGCAAACCGGAAGTTCGGAAAACAGACTTCTGGTTTGCCCGTTGGGCCATTTTTCACATTCTGGAGGCTTCAGGGAAGACTCCTGAAGCCTCTGGAGGGTTAAAAATGGCCCAACAGGGGGGCGCATGCGTGGGGATGCGCACATGTGCAGTTCGACACACGTGGCGGGGTTATGTGCTGGCACACGCTAGCGCACGCACACTCCCATTTTTGGCATGCAAGAAGAAAAAGGTTCGCCATCACTGGTCTAGTATCTCTAGATTTTTATACCCCAGCTAGATAGCCCAACCAGGTAGGAATCAACTACCAGAAAACACTGGCTAGAAATTCTCCAAATTGAAATCCAGACATCTGAAGGCATCCAGGTTTGAAAAACATAAATCTTTTTTGAAGGTGAAGAAAACTTTCAGGAAAATCTGAGTCAGTTTTTTTATATATATAATATGCATCCTGGAATTATTATTATTTTTTAAATTTCTTAGCTACGTTACTCCATTATTTTCATTCTTTTTGCATTTGGGGGTGTCTCTTTTAATTCTGCAAAGAGGCATTACTATCTTTCTTACTATTATTCTGGGGTTAGAAATACATAATTTACATCCACAGCTTTTCTTCAATCCATCTCCATCAATCTTCAAAAAATTAGGTCAATAATTTCAGCTGCTGTTTCCTTCCCTTCCCTTCCCTTCCCTTCCCTTCCCTTCCCTTCCCTTAAAGACAACTCACATGCTGTATTTTTTAACAATTCCTGGTGGTTATATTAACATTTTAATATTAGTAATGGCCCAAGTTCCCCCCCCCCTTCCTGGGTGCTCAACTTAAAGGTTAACTTTAGCATTTGGCTCTAAATGTTTTAAATTGTTTCTATCAGAGTGCCATTAAAGAAGAGTAGCAGACAAGATGAGTTTTAAAATAAAATAATAAAGAGAAAATCCAAATTGCATTTTCATTGGCATTAAAGACAGTGAAAATTAAATTGGCTTAGGCAACGGAGAAAAAAATAATAATGAGAGAACATGCTGTGTTATTGCACTGATTTGGCAGCGGATACTGAATTTCTAAAATCTTTTTTATTAGTGCTTATGCTTGCTTGAAATGTCACAACTGGTTTATTTCTAGAACTACAGACTAAATGTTCAAACTGGATTAGGAATGCTGGTGAGACTTCACTCTTGGGGGAAGTCTGGTTGGAACAGTCTGAAATTCACAGACACCGATCCTACAAATAAATTTTAGCATAGGATTGGAGATTCATGTCTTGAACCAAAGGGTGGGATAGGGATTGAGGTGGCACTTCAGGTCCTCTGAGCACATCTCTTCCTCCTGCTGCATCCCTAATTCCAATCTCACATGTTGACTTTTGTGGTGATCTGCAGTCTCCATACCAGCAAAATGTAAAAAGGATGTTGAGACTCTAGAAAGAGTGCAGAGAAGAGCAACAAAGATGATTAGGGGACTGGAGGCTAAAACATATGAAGAACGGTTGCAGGAACTGGGTATGTCTAGTTTAATGAAAAGAAGGACTAGGGGAGACATGATAGCAGTGTTCCAATATATCAGGGGCTGCCACAAAGAAGAGGGAATCAAACTATTCTCCAAAGCTCCTGAAGGCAGGACAAGAAGCAATGGGTGGAATATTCTATTCTATTCTATTCTATTCTATTCTATTCTATTCTATTCTATTCTATTCTATTCTATTCTATTCTATTCTATTCTATTCTATTCTATTCTATTCTATTCTATTCTATTCTATTCTATTCTAAAATAACCCATTGCTGGAATCCAGCATTTCAGGAGAAATCAACAGAATAACGGAGTTGGGAGGGACCTGGAGGCCTTCCAGTCCAAACTCTTGCTCAAGCAGGAAACCCTATACTATGTCAGACAAATGGCTGTCCAAATATATCCTTCCCTATCTACCTATCTACTTAGAATTAGAAGAATTAGAATTAGAATTAGAATTAGAATTAGAATTAGAATTAGAATTAGAATTAGAATTAGAATTAGAATTAGAATTAGAATTAGAATTAGAATTAGAATTAGAATAATTCTTTATTGGCCAAGTATTATTAGACATACAAGCAAGTTGTCTCCAGTGCATAACCTCTCAGTGTACATACCACAATAGTGGTAGATCATTATCACAGACCTGTGATGGCGAACCTATGGCACACGTGCCACAAGTGGCACACGGAGCCATATCGGTGGGCATGTGAGCTCAGGTCCGGCGCACATGCGCGCGCCATCCAGCTGATTTTGGGGCCTTCTGGGTCCACTGGGAGTCGGGAAACAGGCTGTTTCCAGCCTCCGGATGGGGTGGGGAAGGCCCGTTTTTTGCTCTCCCCAAGCTCCAGAGCCTTTCTAGGAGCCTGAGGAGGGCAAAAACGGCCTTCCCCACCCACCACCCCGGAGGTCCTCCGGAGTCTGGAAACGTTCTGTTTGCTGACTTCTGGTTGGACCGGAAGTCCCATTTTTTTGCTCTCTCCAGGCTTCAGAGCCTTTCTAGGAGCCTGGGGAGGGCGAAAACGACCTTCCCCACCCCCCTGGAGGCCCTCCGGAGGCCAGAAATGGCCCGTTTCCCAACTTGAAACGGGCCATTTTCTGCCTCTGGAGGGCCTTCGGGGGGGTGGGGAAAGCCGTTTTCACCCTCCCCAGGCTCCTAGAAAGGCTCTGAAGCCTGGGGAGAGAGAAAAAGGGGCGTGCCATCGCGTGCCGGGAGCAGGGGGGGTCACGTGTGCATGCACGGGGGGGGCGCATGGAATTATGGGTGTGGGCACACATGCGTGTGACACCCCCCCCACGCTCCCCCCCTTTTGGCATGTGAACCAAAAAAGGTTCGCCATCACTGTCATAGACATTGTAAAAATACATTCATCATAAAACATTAGATACAACACTTAATGACAGTCATGGATACTAACTAAGCAATCAACATACTGTAAATCATACTAGGATACTAAGTAAACAATATAAACTGTAAGGTACAAGCAACAAAGTTATAGTCATAAGAAGGTAAGGAGATAGATAATAGGGAAGAAGAGAATAATGATGGTAATACTGCCATTTCTAGATAGTTTGACAGTGTTGTGGGAATTAGTTGTTTAGCAGAGTCATGGCATGGTGGAAAAAAAATGTTCTTGTGTCTAGTAGTTCTGACATGCAGTGCCCTATAGCATCGTTTTGAGGGTAGAAGTTGAAACAGTTTATGTCCAGGATGTGAGGGGTAGATATTTTCACAGCCCTCTCTCTGGCTCGTGCAGTATACAGGTCCTCAATGGAAGGCAGATTGGTAGCAATTGTTTTTTCTGCAGTTCTAATTATCCGTTGAAGTCTGTGTTTGTCTTGATTGGTTATTATTTGAGGGGCTGCCACAAAGAAGAGGGGGGTCAACCTATTCTCCAAAGCACCAGAAGACAAGAAACAATGGATGGAAACTAATCAAGGAGAGAAGCAACCTGGAATTAAGGAGAAACTTCCTAACAGTGAGGACAATTAATCAAAGGAATGACTTGCCTCCAGAAGTTGTGAATGCTCCAACACTGGAAGTTTTTAAGAAGAGATTGAACAACTATTTGTCTGAAATGGTATAGGGTTTCCTGCCTGAGTAGGGGGTTGGACTAGAAAACCTCCAAGGTCCCTTCCAACCAGTGGTGGGTTGCTCCTGGTTCGGACCGGTTCTTAGAACCGGTAGCGGTGGCGGGAGGCTCCGCCCACCCGCCCGGGATGCTTCTGCACATGCGCAGAAGCTTCGCGCGCACTCACGAGCGTGCGCGCGAACCAGTAGTAAAGTGTTTTAGAACCCACTACTGCTTCCAACTCTGTTATTCCGATTCCTTTGTGTCACTTCAATTTTTATTTTCAGCAAATTTAGGAATACGGAGAAGGAATACATCTATGTGCCATGTAACAACAATTCTTTCATTAAGATTCTGAATTTCTATGCAAGGTGTCCATAGGTTCTGGCATCTAAGGCAGCTGTTGGTGTGCCCATGCCATTTCTATACATAAAACTACCAGGCTTGGTTAAAAATCTGCTCATTCGTTGCATGCTAGTGTGACCATAAGGAAAAGTGTGTCCTATTGAAAAGAGAGACTGCCACAAAGGCAGTCAACAAAGATCACAATGTGGCTTGCTGTCCATACTAAACGGATGCATGTTGGAATGACTTTGGGAGACAAGATGAAGAGACACAGCCAAGGGAACAGTCAGATAAAAGACAATTTAGCCCTCAGCAAGAATATGGATGGGGCAAGAAGAGATAGCAATAGCACTTAGACTTATATACCGCTTTACAGTGCTTTACAGCCCTCTCTAAGCGGTTTACAGAGTTAGCATATTGCCCCCAACAATCTGGGTCCTCATTTTACCCACCTCGGAAGGATGGAAGGCTGAGTCAACCTTGAGCCGGTGAGATTTGAACCGCTGAACTGCAGCTAGCAGTCAGCTGAAGTAGCCTGCAGTACTGCACTCTAACCACTGCGCCACCTCGGCTCTGTTTCAAAAGAAACCCTCCTTATTTTACCAGGCTATAAGGGGGATCAGGGGAGAAATGTACATTCAGAACAATCATAAAAAAAAATGATATCACCCTTGCAGGTTTGCCCAGACAGAAAACCTGGCCAAATTAGTTAATTCTAGTTTACTGTAAAGGATACATTAGCAGAATCTTGCTAGTCTGAAAGTACCTTTCTCCTCCATCTCCCTTATAACCTGGGAAACAGAGAATGGTCCCTTCTGAGTTGCTTGCCCCACCGTCATTGCTGCTGTGGGTTAAGTAGCCTTTTATTTAACCATCCCCTTGGTTGTGTCTCTTCGCCCTATCTTCTCAAGTCGTTCCCACATATCACCACAATTGGTAGTGAACTGCTCATTTTATTGGAAGTGGAACATGGTGGGTCCATAATGGGTGAATTGGGGGAGATTAAAAGATGTTCCAAGGAACTAGATAATGCATTTGGCAGGCATCGGTCAAGAGGAACACCTAGCAAAGAATATAGTCCCTTGATTAATTGATGAGGATGCAGCTTGTTGACTGCAAATCCGAGGGTTTGGCAAAAGTGCTAAGAAGCCTTTGGAAAAGCAAAGCCTTTTTGCTCCTTTTCCAATTGATGCATCTGCAATTGAGTTTGGGCCATTCATTTCTCCCCTGCTCCTTTCTGTCACTCCGAGGTGATTTGCTTGATTTCCACCCATTCCAGGGGTGGGTTCTAACTTACCTCACTGCCGGTTTGCTTCCTCCCGCGCTGCACGGGCGCGCACGTGCGCAGTGCTGAAAATCCAGCTTCTGTGCATGCGCAGAAGCAAAAAAGAAGCTTCTGTGCGTGCGCAGAAGCAAAAAACAAGATGGCGCCGCCACCGAGAGAGCCGGTTTGGGGGCATGTCCAGCCGGCCATCGCTGCCGGTTCAGCAAGCGGGGGGAAATTCCCGCTACCGGTTCCAAAGAACTGGTCTGAACTGGCAGGAACCCACCTCTGACCCATTCCATTGATGGTTTTCATAACTGCAGGTGTGAACTCATGTTTAGCTTTCTGTCAGTGTTGAAAGAACCAGCGATAGCAGGTTCCCTGGGAAGATCATGGAAATAAATCTAGAAATGGGTGGGTGAAGATCTGACGTTCCTGGGTTGGATTGTTATTTCCTTTGGAAATAGGAAGACTTGTATCCCGGGGAACAATGTGAGGAGAAGGGGAAGAAAAAGAAGACAAAAAAGAAAAAGAAGATTACAGATTACAGATTACAGATTACAGATTAACAGAGTTGGAAGGGACCTTGTAGGTCATCTAGTCCAACCCACCCCATCCCACCCAAGCAGGAGACCCTACACGATTCCTGACAAATGGCACTCCAGTCTCTTCTTGAAAGCCTCCAGTGATGAAGCTCCCATAACTTCTGAAGGCAACTTCTGTTCCATTGGTTTATTGCTCTCACTGTCAGAAAATTTCCCCTTATTGCCAGGTTGCTTCTCTCCTAACCCCCCCCCCCCCCAATTACTTGTATAAGGATTATTCTTTATACTATTCATGTTGTCTTATATTTTCTGTTATGGATTACACCAGTAGAGGCTAAACAAATTTTGTTGTATACATAATATACAATGACAATAAATGCTGTTGTTGTTGTTGTTGTTGTTGTTGTTGTTGTTGTTGTTGTTGTTGTTGTTGTTATGATGATGATAGCAATAGCACTTAGACTTATATACCGCTTCACAGTGCTTTACAGCCCTCTCTAAGCGGTTCACAGAGTCAGCATATTGCCCCCAACAATCTGGGTCCTCATTTTACCCACCTCGGAAGGATGGAAGGCTGAGTCAACCTTGAGCCTGGTGAGATTTGAACTGCTGAACTGCAGCTAGCAGTCAGCTGAAGTAGCCTGCATTGCTGCACTCTAACCACTGCGCCACCTCGGCTCAGTGGTTAGGTTCATATGAGTAGAAATAAGGTTCATATTAGTAGATTTAAGAAAACTGTATCAATAATATCAATGTTAAAATTAAATTAAGTTAATAGGTTTATGGTAAAATAGATTTGTAGTCATTAAGCTATAGGATGATGTATTTTATTGTGGGCAAAACAGATTTAGTAGAAAAGTGGGATGGGAAATTTGATACATTTTAATTGGGGATTGTTAATTAAACTAAAGGGTTTCTATGCAAGATTTGAGGAGAACGGTGTATATTGATTAAAGTAAAACAGAACAGTAGATGGAATGTGAAAAAGTAATTTGTTTTGTGTTTAAAGACAACTTAAATCAAATTAAATTAATTAAATTATGAGAAGGAGTTGAAATATAGTGGGATAGAAAATATGAGAAATGTATGTAGTAAATAGGATAGTTAATTGATGTTATTGTAAGGGATTAGGAATTTAGGGCGATTAGTTAAATTATGTATGCATTAAAAAGGAAATAAGTTAAGATAAAGAAATAGGTAAGGAGAATATTATGGGTTGGAATTGAAACAGAGAGATGATAATGAAATGGATTATGTATATGGAAAGTTATGTAAGATTGAGCCGGACAACACTTTGTTCATAAAATATGTGATGTTTATTGGAAAAAATAAAATAAAAATTATGGAAAAAGATATATTGGAACACTGCTATCATGTCTCCCCTGGTCCTTCTCTTCACTAGATCAGCCATGCCCAGTTCCTGCAACCATTCATTGTATGTTTTAGCCTCCACTCCCCTAATCATCCTGGTTGCTCTTCTCTGCACTTCTTCTAGAGTCTCAACATCTTTTTTAATAGTGTGGTGACCAAAACTGGATGCAGTATTCTAGATGTGGTCTTACTAAGGTTTTATAGAGTGGTATTAGTACCACCTTTGAAGGGGTGGGTTCTAACTTACCTCGCCACCAGTTCGCTTCCTCCCACACCGCGTGGCTGCGCACGCATTGCATGCCACGTGGCCGCGCCACATACGCATGGCTGCGCATGCGCAGTGCCGAAAACCCCGCTTCTGCGCATGCACAGAAGCAAAAAATAAAATGGCGCCGCCTATGGTGCCACCGAAAGAACCGGTTACCCCCACCCCAAAAAAGATGGTGGTGTCCACGGACCGGCATTGACAGAACCGGCTCTGTGATGTCACCACCAGTTTACTACCGGTTCTATAGAACCGGTGCGAACCGGGAGGAACCCACCTCTGCTCCCTTGATCTTGATTGTATCCCTCTGTTAATGCAACTTAGGATTGCGTTGGCTTTTTTTGGCTGAAAAAAGAAGCTTCTTCTGAGCTTCCAGATGACAATCTAGGGTCGACTAGACATCCTGGAAAGAGTGAGGATGGCATTGAAGATGATTGCCAGATGGTGAATCCTGATTGAAATTGTCTTTCTGGGAAAGGAAAGATTGTAAAATTGCCCACTTACGTTTCAGACTCCTCATGAGTAGACTGCAAGAACTGAGGTTTTTGTGGTCAACCTCTAAGTGAGTTCCTGGGAGTTGAGGGGTTTCAATCACGCTCATTTAATGAAAATGACACAAATGTTGTACTTTATTTCACTTCATTTTCACTTGTATCATGATATCATATCATAGAGCTGTGGTGGCACAGTGGTTAGAATGCAGTATTGCAGGCTGACTCTGCTCACTGCCAGGAATTCAATCCTGACTGGCTCGAGGTTGACTCAGCCTTCCATCCTTCCCAGGTCGGTAAAATGAAGACCCAATTTGTTGGGGGCAATATGCGGACTGCAAACCGCTTAGAGAGGACTATAAAGCACTATGAAGCGGTATATAAGTCTAAGTACTATTGCCATTGCTATATGCATCAATTTGTCTGATGTCAATGCAATGCATGTAACATCATCGCACAACTTTGCTTTCCCCTGCATGAACTCACCCTTTAAAACTTATAGCAATCGCTCTTAGCACGTAGACCTATGCTTCATAGGGCTCTACAGCACTCTCTGAGCGGTTTACAGAGTCAACATATTGCCCCCAACAATCTGCTTTATTATTTTTTTTGGAAGGCTGAGTCACCCTTGAGCCCCATCAAAATCAAACTCTTGATTATGGGCAGAATTAGCCTGCAATGTTGCATTCTAACCATCGCACCACCACTTATATCTCCTTCTTCAACCATTAAAGGACATAATGAATGATATACTACAGTGGGGAAATGTACCCTCGATGTGGAAAGAAGCCAATATTGTGTTGCTCCCAAAGGAGGGTTAAGATATTACAAAGAATTATAGACCAATTTCATAATTAAATAAAGATTACAAACTCTTTGCCGCCATTCTGGCAGAAAGACTAAAGACTTTACAGGTATATATACATGAAGACAAAGTAGGCTTTTTGCCAAAAAGACAGCTAAGAGATAATGTGGGGGGGGGAGAAGGGTGGAAGGCTGAGTCAGCCTTGAGCCCCATCAAAATCGAACTCCTGACTTTGGGCAGAATTAGCCTGCAATACTGCATTCTAACCACCGTACCACCACTTATATCTCCTTCTCCTGTCCAAGTGGTATCAGAGACTGAAATCGACATCTCTGCATTGTTATTGTAATGTACCAATCTGACCAGTGATGAAATCCAATTTTTTTTTACTACCGGTTCTGTGGTTGTGGCTTGGTGGGCGTAGTGTGGCTTGGTGGGCGTGGCTTGGTGGGCATGGCAGGGGAAGGATACTGCAAAATCCCCATTCCCTCCCCACTCCAGGGGGAAGGATACTGCAAAATCCCCATTCCCACCCCACTCCAGGGGGAAGGATATTGCAAAATCTCCATTCCCTCCCCACTCCAGAGGAAGGATACTGCAAAATCTCCATTCGCACCCCACTCCAGAGGAAGGATACTGTAAAATCCCCATTCCCTCCCCACTCCAGGGGGAAGGATACTGCAAAATCCCCATTCCCACCCCACTCTGGGGCCAGCCAGAGGTGGTATTTGCCGGTTCTCTGAACTACTCAAAATTTCCGCTACCGGTTCTCCAGGACCTGTCAGAACCTGCTGGATTTCACCCCTGAATCTGACTCTACGCTCCTTCCTTCTGTCCTTGCCTGATCCGGCTCTCAACTCATAAGACTTTTGGTAGGCAAATGAATCCCTCTGAAGGCCAAAAACCTTGAAAAAATGCCAGAGTGAGGATGTCAGCTTCCACTCTGACTGCAGAAGCTCAGCTGCCTACAGCTATAAACAGTGCCAGTAGGAAGTTAATTAACATTGACTTTGCAGGAAGATGTTCAATGTGGAATATCACATGGCCTAAATGTGAGAGAGGCTTGTTGGGAAATAGAAAGTTTTGATTCACTTCCTTGTTGAGAAAGAAAACAATAGCAGGGGATCTTGCAAAAAAAAAAAAAAAGAAGAAGAAGAAGAAGAAGAATATTGATTCTTGTGTTCTTTACCCTTGGATCTAAAGATAACTCTCATAGCTGGTTTTGGACAATTACATTGCCTCAAATATTTGGAAGACTTTAATAGTCGATAAAGCCGGTACTTTTCTACAGGGCAGATCTTCCAGGAAATCCCTTGGTCCTCTTTAGTTTTAATTTTGCATAACATTGCTTGCAGTCAATTTCTACCCCCCCCCCCCGCCACCCCCTTTATTTAATTAGACAAATTGATCCATCTACAACATATAGCCTTGAAAATATATGAACCTGCTAAGGAAATGTTCATATCTCATCCCATCTCGCTTCTCCCTGACACCCATTCTTAACAAACGTGAGCTGATTATCCACATACATCTATCTCATCGCATATTTAATAGTGATAGACTGTGTAGAAAAGCCTGGCATGTGATACCTTTGGGACAATGCCCAAGTGCAAAGCACAATTAATATATTGTTGTTGTCATCTAGTCTTTCACATTAGTTTGTAATTGCCTTTGTTTGTTGTTCTCGTGTGCAGGTGTGAGTCACTTTGACCCCTGCAGTATACTGAAAGTGATTCTTTCCAAACAAGATTCTCACAAGAGTTCTCTTTAACAAGATTTATTGAGATGGATGGAGTGGGGCTGTAAGAATTCTTGCAAATGAACTGATTTCCATTTAAAATCAATATATTCCTGTACACATTATGGGAGACATTTTCTGATTTTTTTTTTCCTAGTAGCCTTCCTCCTTGCTGGTAGGGAAGTGGTTCTTCTCACTGATAAAGAGGAATTAAGGTCTAATTGTTTACACAATACTCTCCTGAATATTTTGTTTTTGTCCTTGGAACACCTTCTATTACACCAGGGTTAGAATTTTGTTATTCTTTCCTGCATATATACCACTTGTTTCTGACTTAGATAGAGCAAGCATTCAGCACATTCCATACCAAGTAGGTTTCTGTGTGTAAAATTAAACAGAAGAACTGAAAAAGAAGGATAAAGAAGAAAGAAAACACAACTTAATTGCAAGTTTCTAGTAAATACATATACTACACAGGGATAATTATAATGAATTATGGTCACCCTTTATTGAACCTGATATATAAAACTTCATATACATACAATATGCACAAGTATGAAAAGCCAGTATGTGTATTTGTATGTCTATATATGTGTGATCTGCGTCTGTCTGTCCTGTCCTGTCCTGTCCTGTCCTGTCCTGTCCTGTCCTATCTATCTATCATCTATCTATCTATCTATCTATCTATCTATCTATCTATCTATCTATCTATCTATCTATCTATCTATCTATCTATCTATCTATCTATCTACCTACCTATCTCTCTATATCTATCTATCTCTCTATATCTATCTATCTATCTATCTATCTATCTATCTATCTATCTATCTAT
>QLTV01003671.1:156229-171720 GCA_003457575.1 Thermophis baileyi | reverse complement strand
GTTTTGGAAAATAAATTGACCCCCTCTTCTTTGTGGCAGCCCCTCAAATACTGGAATACTACCATCATGTCACCCCTAGTCCCTTTCTTCTCTAGACTGGTCATACCCAATTCCTGCAACCGTTCTTCATATGTTTTACCTAAGAGTATATTCTCAGTGAGGCAAATAGTTTGTTTTAGTTTGGCAAGATTCTGTCTATAGATGAGGAACAATTAAGGAAATTGCTTAGAAGAAACTCAACGTGTCTTTCTTGGGTTTTGGAGCCTGATACCCACCCAGCCTCTCCCAAAGTCTAGCTGCTTCTAACTGCAAAAGCTAAGCGACCATGTTATTTTCTGATGATTGGTTTGCAAGCCCTCAACCTTCTGGATGAGGTCTTCCAAGGGGGATAGAAAGTGTATGGGATGATCAGGCTGAGCCCAAGAGCAGGGTCAAATGGATCATCCCAAGAGTCCCTTGGGAGTTGGGCGGCATACAAATTTAATAAATTTAATTTAATAAATAAATAATCAGTCTCGTGTCCCTTCACACTCAGAAGAAATCTAAGCTCAGCCTACCTTGAATTCCGTTGACTCTTCTCTACTACCAATTTGCCTTGACTGTTAGTAGTTCAGATTCTTGTAGAGAGCTAGCATGGAATAAACATGTACACATTTGAACTGCCTTGCCTCCTGATTTCTGGCACCTAACACAAAGTTGCAATCTCTCTCTCTCCCTCTCTCCCTCTCTCTCTGTCTCTCTCTCTGTGTGTCTCTCTCCCCCCCCTCTGTCTCTCTCTCTCGCGCTCTCTCTCGGTCGCTCTCACTCCCATTCCATTCCATTCCATTCCATTCCTCTCTCTCTCTCTCCCTCTCTCTCTCTCTCTCTCTCTCTCTCTCTCTCTCTCTCTCTCTCAAAATCCTTTATCTGACAGATAAGTTAGGCGGGAAAGAATGATGGTGGTGGTATAACAGGGGTGTCATAAGTGCTAATTTGCAGAAATCACAAATATTCTAGTGCTCTGCTTTCTATACATTTCACAGCATGTTTTTGTATGAAAGTATGAATAGATACATATAAAAGAAGAAGTACATATGTCAAGTCAAGCCATACAGCTGAAGGGTTTTGTTGCGTAGAATTCATTCTATGGTTTCTCTCCCCCCCCCACCCCCTCTCTCTTTCAAAATTGCAAAACTTTCTCCAAGAAAAAAATGTAAACAATGTGTCAGCCCTTTACCTCATCCAGGAGAACTCTGTATGCCTCCAAAACTTGGTTAATCTAAACTTAAATTCATTGACACACTTACAATAATCATAGAATAACATCAAAATCATCATCACCAACAATATTGATTTATCTTCTATGAGCTTCTGTCTCAATGTTTATGTGGGAATTTTCAGAGGGAATTTTGCTGCAAAACTTTCATGTCGTAAATTGTTTGACTTTGTTGCATCTTTGCATCTAATCCTTGTTTCTGTTGGCTGGATATCTAGAGAATGTTTATCTAGGGTACCAGAAAGTCAAACAACAGTGAGTGACATTTTGCCTAAAGCAGAAATGAAATTTGGGTTTTCCAGCAGCAGGGAAAGTATCTGAGGAATTTCAAGGGGAAACAAAACAGACTCACACAAATTGATCATATAAATGTATGTGGAAATCAGTACTATAAACACATTTTGAAGATGTATGGAGTTGTTAAGAGGTTTAGGATGTTTCCTGCAAATGTCACCAAGTCAATTATGGGATGGGAAGGAGGGCTAGTTGATAAACTTGTTCTTCCATTACCCAATAATTCCCACTAAGGAGTCATTTGAAGAAGGAAGAATGGGTTGACTGATAGCTATGATTTGTATGACCTATCTTGCCATAGTTGTTAAGTGGATCACTGCAGTTGTTAAGTTAGCAACATGGATGTTAAGTGAATTTGGCTTCCCCATTGACTTTGCTTATCTGAAGGTCACAAAAGGGGATCACACTGCAGTTGTCATAAATATGAGTCAGTTGACAAGCGTCACAATTTTGATCACATGACCATGGGGAAGCTGCAACGGCCGTAAGTGTAAAAAAAGGTCATATGTCACTTTTTTTCAGTGCCGTTGTAACTTTGAACAATCAGTAGATGAACTGTTGTAAGTTGAGGACTACCTACACCCTATTTGGAAAGAAAGAACAACATTTAGAGACATTTAAACCATAAATGATGGCCATTTCAGCCTACTTCGGATGAACTGATGTTGGCTACTATTTCAGTGTGCTCTGCAAAGATAGAAATCAAATGAATTCTACACAACCTGAAGATCAAATGAATAGGCTTTTGTCCCTCATTTCAGGTAATCCTCGACTTACAACAGTTCATTTAGTGACCATTCAAAGTTACAGTGGCACTGAAACAAGTGACTTATGAGCATTTTTCACACTTATGACCATTGCAGCATCCCCATGGTCATGAGATTTCCATTCGGATGCTTGACAACTGGTTCATATTGATGATGGTTGCAGTGTGCCGAGGTCATGTGATCCTCTTTTGCGACCTTCTGATAAGCAAAATCAATGGGGAAGCCGGGTTCACTTAACAACCATGTTACTATTGGAAGAAAAATCCGGGCCGGTTCCAATCTGGGAGAAAGGCACTGGAAATAAAATGGAGGATGATTGGAAAGAAGGACTCTGCATATTGATGAATAGAACCAACCACAGCATGCAGTTCTGGGACAGCTGACAAATTGGTTTGATGAGTACATGGATTTTTATAGGGTTCTGAGATGCTGCAGGGGATTGTGCAATGTAGTGGACCTTGTGCCTTTTGCTATTTTAATGGTGGTGGGTTAATCCTATTATGTCCTAAAGGTTACATCCTGTTCTTAGAATTTGGGTATGTGTGGGGATGTAAATTCTTAATCCCATCATAGCAATAGCAGTTAGACTTATATACCGCTTCATAGTGCTTTACAGCCCTCTCTAAGCGGTTCACAGAGTCAGCCTATTGCCCCCAACAATCTGGGTCCTCATTTTACCCACCTCGGAAGGATGGAAGGCTGAGTCAACCTTGAGCCGGTGAGATTTGAACCGCCGAACTGCAGCTAGCAGTCAGCTGAAGTAGCCTGCAGTGCTGCACTCTAACCACTGCGCCACCTCGGCTCTTATCATCTGGACATGAAGGTGTTTTGTTTGTGAATAGGGTGGCCTGGATTTCTTAATGGGCACATTTTTCTTTTTTCTTTCTTTTTAAAGACGCCGTAATTCCTTGCATCAGGGTGGAGTCAGAGCAACTGAATGGAGCTGAGTGTTTACTGGCCGGATCCCCTTCCTGTCGCCAATGCAGAGTTCGCAGCAGAGATTTTCACATTGTTAATGGGCACAAAATATCCATCTCTAAAGACTTCAGCCTCCTTCTGCTAGAGGCTGTTGGGGCTGCTTTCTGCCTCTTTTAATATTCCCAAAAATATTTCATTCTTCTACCATGGGAGGGGAGGGGGGCTTCCCACAGTACTAACTTAACAACTGCAATGGTTCGCTTAACAACGGTGACAAGAAAAGTCATAACATGGGGCAAAACTCACTTAACAGATGTCTCACTCAGCGACATACATTTTGGGCTCAATTGCAGTTGTAAGTTGAGGACTGTGTCTCAGCTTTTCTTCCCATCCTTTGCATGAAGCACCTGGATGTCTTCTTCCATTTGACAGAAAGAGTCAGAGCTCACAAGAAAACCACACAGGACATTTATTAGAGAAAAAGGGAAACTGTTCAGAATTCTCTTCTTTTTTAAATGACAAGAGATACAAGTCCTTTGCCTGCCACCTGCTTTCTAAAAAAGCAGTTTAATTGTTCACCGGTTCCATCCAGAGGTTCTTTTATCTCATTAGCATGATCCCTCGTAAATTCTCCTGACCTGCTTTGCTTGGAGAGCCGCAAAGTATTTCTGAAACCCATCTTATTATAGGCCATCAAAGGCGTCCAACTGCTGTAAACCGAGAACAGCCTTGTTAAGAAACAAGCCACCGAGTCACGCAATCTACTACAGAATACTGCACAAAATTGTGATAATTGCTGCTGGGTGACCTTCTCCACAACGGATAGGTCTCTTGCGCCATTTCCCTCCCGTTGTTTAGCCTTTACTCACTTTCGCAACGCAGCACCGAGGGGGGAAAAAAAGTAGATTTTTTTTTTAGATCAACAGATTGTTAAGCACACATTATTTTATAAGCCAGAGAGAAAAAACAAAATAAATACCCATAACAGAAGACGTTTCTGATGCTCTCCCGGAAAGGGAGCATTTAGAGGTAAGTCCTTGACTTACCGCGGTTGTTTAATAACAATTCAGAAGTATGAAGGCCTCGTAAATTATTGCACGCACCCTCAAAGTCACATGATCACATTTTGGCTCACATTTACTGCAGCTTTTGTTTTGTGATTTTTTAAAATGCTTTCTGCTATTTTTTTATTTATTTTTTTGCAAAGAACATCAATTCATGAGAATGGATTCAGACGTACAATTGCATGATTCGCTTAATGACCTCTGTAAAAATGGTTGTGAAATTGAGTCCAGTCCTATGGGTGTCTCAACCAACAACAGTCATGACTTACGACCAAAATTCTGGTCCAAACCTCAACTGTAATTTGACGATTACCTGTATGGTATCATAAAAACCAAAAAGTACAGTTACATTCACAGCTTATTGGAACCATTGTGGTTTATTGGAAGAGGTTCTACAGAAGATGTTGCTTTATTTTGAAATATAAATGCTCTTGGCTATAAAGGTGTTTAAAGTAAAATGTTGGCCTAATATTTTCTGTTTATTACAAAACCTATTTTCTGGTCCTTTCTTCTTCTTTTTCCTCATATATTTCCATGATAGAAAAATATTTAAAAGATCTAATTAAATCTTTTGAACAAGTCATATGCTAAATGGCACACTCTTATATCCTAGATGTTATTAGATTAGTGTGTGTGTGTGTGTGTGTCTGTGTGTCTGTGTGTGTGTATATGTGTATATATGTATATGTATGTATGTATATGCATATATATATATGTATGGGTGTGTGTGGGTGTGGGTGTGTGTGTATGTGTATGTGCATATGTGCATATGTGCATATATGTATGTGTGTGTGTGTGTGTGTGTGTGTGTGTGTGTGTATGGCTAGCTGATGAGAGCTAAATAGCTTGAAATAGATCTATACTAGTCTCCCTTTATTTTCTGTATCAGTAAAAAAAAAAAGTTATATATAGGAAAAATGGTTTGTTGTGTAAGCGACTGCCTGCATGGTCAGGCCCCAGAGATTATTTGTTATATAATGTTATAAATTACATTAAGGGTATACCAAAAATGTCAAAATGTTCTATTTTTTTCCCCAGGGGAAATATTGCTGTACTTAGGATTCTTCAAAGATCATGGGTCAAACAAGTGAGGAAGTGTTTAAAGGGAAATGGCAACCAATTTGAACATTTAATGTAAGTTATTATGGTGGAATGTGGTCTGGATTCCCAGGAGGAAGAGGCCATTCCAGAGGTCAAAGAGGCAGAAAGAAAGAAAGAAAGAAAGAAAGAAAGAAAGAAAGAAAGAAAGAAAGAAAGAAAGAAAGAAAGAAAGAAAGAAAGAAAGAAAGAAAGAAAGAAAGAAAAGGAGGGAGGGAGGGAGAGACAGAGAGAGACAGAGACAAAGACAGAGACAGCTTGGATGCTAATTACAGCTGAAAACACACAGTCCTTTCAACATTTACAATTTAAACCAATTTACAATGTATATATACATTCATCAGGCTAACAAGATACAACCTCAGCAATATTCTAATGATCGTGGAGTGAAGAATAGATTTAATAGACTAGATTTGATAGAGTACCTGAAGAATTTGGGATTGAGATTTTTGACATTATTATAATCCCAAAAAGGGGGGGAAAGTGAAAGAAGGTAAAATGACTGCAGAGAAGTGAAAAATAGCAGAAGTTGGAAAACATAAAATAAAAAGAGATGGAGAAAAAACTCTGCCCAATTAAATGCTGAATTCCAAAGAGAAATAGCATCTAAATAAGCAATGCAAAGAAATTGAGGATAATAAGCAAGTGAGTAAGATAGGAGATATTTTTTTAAACAAAATATCAGAAATCAGAAATCAAGGGAACCCTTTCTACGTAAATGCAATGGTAGAAAACAAAGAAGGCAAAGATCTACTGAAGAGAGAAGATATAAAATAGCAATAGCACTTAGACTTATATACCGCTTCATAGTGCTTTACAGCCCTCTCTAAGCGGTTCACAGAGTCAGCATATAGCCCCCAACAATCTGGGTCCTCATTTTACCCACCTCGGAAGGATGGAAGGCTGAGTCAACCTTGAGCCGGTGAGATTTGAACCGCCGAACTGCAGCTAGCAGTCAGCTGAAGTAGCCTGCAGTACTGCACTCTAACCACTGCGCCACCTCGGCTAAAAGAAAAACATGATACAAATATATGAAAAAACTCCCTTTTTAAGACCCTGTAATCCCTTAATTCGGGGTAGAGTTGGGTTGACTGGATGGAGCTGAGCATTTACTGACCAGATGCCCTTCCTGATGCCTATGCAGAGTTCACAGCAGATTTTTTTTCTTTGCACCCCAGGAGAGAAACATCTGCTGCTACCTAGGATTGAACTCTCAACCTTTCAACTGGGATGCAAGTGTCTTCACCACTAGGCCACCATGCTACTATACTAATATATGGAACAGTTGTACAAAATGTTCCAAAAATGCAAACACACACACAAACACATGCACACACAAACATATAAGGACTGGAGAACCCAGGGCAGACAAGTGGCAATTACCTTGATACCTCTCAAGCGAAGACTCTGGATTGATCCATTTGATAATTCATCAGTTGGTTTCAAGTTGCCATAAGCAGGAGGGGCTAACCACGTTCACATTGGTTTTCCTGGTTGTCCATAGTACTCTCAGGAGTATAAAATTATATAAGTGACAAATCATATAAACTCAATGAATGGATAAATAAACCACATGGTTTCTTTTCTGCTGAACCATTATGCTCACTGATAATTTATGCAGAGTGAAGGAGCTGTGATGACATAATACACCAAAGATACTCATTGTTCAAATTGGACAGGGTCCACTTAAGGATCTACTATTCTCAAGCTGTCTTTCCACTCTCTCTTTGAGGTGATTTCCCTTCCAAATTCTTTGCCGGTGACAAGTTTTATGGAGAGCAGTGCGTGAAAAATTGATTTTTCACTTTGTGCTTTAGCCTTTGGGTTGACCTTTAAGTAGACAATAAAGCATGAATGGAGCCAGGCACCTTTGCAAGCTGCCTACTGCCTCTTATAATCAAATTTAATTCTGTTACCGTATCATTTCAATAATATATTATGGTTGGTCCCACAATCAGCCAGGTGTTTAGTCTGGATGTGGCATTTTTGTCCAAGTATCCAGTCCTTCCCAAGGACTGGGATAGGCAGATGTTGTTTCGTGGTGTTAAAGGTATTATCACAAGGTGCAAGCTGTTCCAAGTAAATGTAGAAGATGACCAGGCTCAGCCCAAAGGAGAGGTCTAATGCATTATCAGTCTTGAGTCCCTTCACACCAGAGGTGGGTTCCTCCTGGTTCGGCCCGGTTTGCCCTAACTGGTAGTGACCCGCTGATGACATCATGATGACGTCACGGATCCGGTTCGGTCGGTGCCGGTCCGTGGGTGCGGCCATCTTTCTTTTGAATTTTTTATTATTATTATTTTTTTTGAATTTTTATTTTATTTTTTTCTTCTGCGCATGCGCAGAAGCCGAGTTTCCGGCACTGTGCATGCATTGCCATCTTGTTTTTGGCTTTTTTTTTTTAATTTTTTTGCATTGTGCATGCGTGTGCGCCCAAAGCAGGAGGAAGCGAACTGGCAGCGAGGTAAGTTAGAACCCACCCCTGCTTTGCACCCACAAGAGTTCTAAGTCCATCCACCTTGAATTCCATTGACTCTTATCTACCCCCAATTTGCTTTGATCATTAGTAGTTCAGACTCTTGTAGAGAGCTTAAGTTTGCAATAAACTTTTAGATTCATTTGAACTACCTGGATTTCTTGATTTCCTGCACTTTGACAGTAAAGTAGACTTTTGCAATTGACTGATGGTGATTTTGTCAATGCCAATGGTGTTCTCCAGTTGTTTTGGGATTGCATCCAAGGTGCTTGTTACCATTTGTACTACTTTTCTTGCTTTGGTCACAGCTGTTCTACTTCTGTTTGCAGTTCTTTGTATTTCGTTATCTTCTCCATTTTTTCTCTCTCTTCTGTTCTGCTATTTCCAGATATTGCCATGTCCACTATTTAGACTTCTTTTTGTCTTTCGTGTCGACAGTTGTTAAGTCTGGAGTGTTGACGTGACAGGTGCTGTTCCTTTCTGCTCAATTTGTCTCTCCCACACCCTCTGTTCTGTCAGTTTCATGGAAGAAATTTTTATTGTGAGCTTTGAATCAAAATTTTTATTGTTGCAACTGATTAAACCTCCCTTTTCCTCATTCCTCCTCCCTTTCTGTTTGAGTTTTGCATATAGATACACACTCAAACTATTTCTGCAATTAAATTTTTCACGTTTCCTTCATTAGCATAATGTAGATGCAAAAGCCCTTCTGATCAATTTTTGACATGTGAACTCAGTACACAGCAAAAAAAAAAAAAGATTATTGCTATTTAGATAAAATCCCCGTGCTCTTCAATTAAACATACTTCAACTAAGAAATTCCAATCGCTCAGTTGCCCTGTTCATTTAGCCATCCATTTTCAATGTGAGGTGTTTTTGTTTTTTTTCAAAGTTTGTGGCTTGATTTCAAATATCAACATCTATATCTATATCTGTCATCTATTATTCATTTGTCTGTTTTCTGTCAATGTCCATCTGGGAAACTGACGAGCCCAAACACTCTTCAGTCAAGCTCACATCTTGAGAGGTGACAGCAATTTTTCCTGGTAATATTACAGAAATAGCTTGTCATTACCTTCCAAGTTTTCTTTCAACTACCCAGCCTAATCTTGAAAGAGCTGTGGTGGCGCAGTGGTTAGAATGCAGTATTGCAGGCTAATTCTGCCAACTGCCAGCAGTTCAATTCACCGGCTAAAAGTTGACTCAGCCTTCCATCCTTCCAAGGTCGGTAAAATGAGGACCCAGATTGTTGGGGGCAATATGCTGACTCTGTAAACAGCTTAGAGAGGGCTGTAAAGCACTATGAAGCAGTATATAAGTTTAAGTGCTATTGCTAATCTGCATTCATAGCCGTGTTACATTCATGCTCCCAGGTTCGCCTTATGGTCATTCACTCAACACTCACACACCTGGAAAATAGCCACATTCAAATCACTTTCAATTTAACACTGATGCACAAACAGTTCTTTAGAATACATCAGACCAAGTGAATTTAAAATGACAGCAATGGTTACTGGTTACAATGTATATCTATTTATTCTTTCACACATGCCCACTCCACACTTATCCACATCTTCAACAGAGAGATGGAACCTGCCAGATCTCGATCCAAAGATGACTCAAAGAGTGAGGATGCTTCAAGACCCTTTTTATTCCCAAAATTCTTGCTTTGCTGATTGACAAAACTGGCAGCTACTCTTGCCTTGTTGACTTTCAAGTCTGAGCTGTTGATGGAATTTGGGGAAGGGTTTCCCATGTCCTCGGACCCAACTTCTTTTGTCTGGTTCAGGTGATATTTTCCCTTTGTCTCTCCTGAGGGGATCTTTGAGACAGATTCCTGGTTCTTTGTCTTCTTATGTGCCCCTTTTCATCTTTAGGCATGGTGGCTGTCAGGGTTCCAACAGATGCCCTAATTAAATCATGAGCCTCGAGCCAAGCTTCAAAAGAAATCCAGTTATTTATTAGGAGCTTCATGTCGGCATGTTCCCAAGTGAAGCCAGCTCTGACCCTACATAATTTATGCCCCAATTATGACCCTGTTTCCCCCCTCCCCCCAGGGTGTATCATCAATCACATTCGCCAATGGAGCAACTTTGCATGTTGTAGAGGTCACTCCCCTCTGGCTGCTGTGGGTAACCGTTGGATACAGCCTTGAGAGAGATAAGCATGGAATGTGCCTCTGTCTTTGGCTGCCGTGCCTTTTCGCCAGTTCCCCCCTGGCCTATGGCAACTCGAGAGCAGGCCAGGGGTGCTTTGTGAGTTGACAGCGGCTTCGGCCTAGTCTCATAGCCTCCCATCCTACTACTAAACAGATCTGACTCTGTTTAACTTTTTTCTGAGATCGAGTAAGTTTGCCTGGATTGAACCGTCATCCGAGTGAGTTTTTCCTTCAAAGATTTGCAGAGTTAAATCGTTACAGCCTCTTTAGTGGTTAAATTCAAGATCAGATAAATATTGAAATGCGGACTTAGAAGCACCATATCTAAAAAGCTTTTTTAAAAAAATAAATAAAAATAATAATAACCTGTGTAATAAGTCATACAATGTTTAAAGGTTTTCTTTCCTCCATCTGTTTATAATAGAAAATGCATTTACTTCTCTTTAATGCTTTAAACTACATCCTTATGATGTAGTCTTGAGCAGATGGCTTGTAAAATACTTCCTTCCCATGCATATTTTATTTTCCAAACATCTGAGGAATGTCTGTCAATATTTGCTGTCTGAAGAAGATTTATTAAAATAAGGGTATGAACTTTGGTGATAGAAACCCATTTTCTTTAATAGCCTTGTGCAATGAAACTGAATTCATTCACAATATGCAGAATGATTGTCTCTACTTTGGAAACCTTTGGACTACAACAGATTGCAAATACAGGAGTGTTAGAAATAGTTGTTGCTCAATCTAAATAAGAGACATTGAGTGTAAATCTGGATTGAATCAACATGTCTTCATTCCCAGACTTTAGTTGAAATCCATATGGAGCAACACCATGGACTGGTTCAACAGATTTATCAATAGGAAATTTATTAGTCCACTCAAAGCTATAGTTGAAAGACAATTATACTCCCTTCAACTTGTTATAACAACTGTCTTAATGTACTTAACCTGGGCTTGCAAATGAACTGCGGCATATATGCCTACCAAAATCTACTCTTCTCAGAAACCTGAAGTGTATTGAGCAGCTCAGGAGAGAAAAGCAGTGTCGAAATGGCAGCGTTTATGAAAAACATGAAACAATACTTATCTTAGAGAGCAAGTGTGCAAAGCCATAGTGCAATATGGAGAAAACTGTTTGCACATCTGTCAGGCTCAAGGAACCAAGAATGACACGAGAAGTTGCTTCAGAGCAATTCTTTATTATTGCTTGCCTACAGACAGAAATCTTGCCAGACTAAAGCATTTATCTGCATAACTGATAGAATAACAGAGTTGGAAGTCTTCTAGTTCAACCCCCTGCTCAAGCAGGAGACCATATAACATTCCAGACAAATGGCTGTCCGATCTCTTCTTAAAAGCCTCCTGTGATGGAGCACCCACAACTTCTGAAGGCAAGTTTGTTCCACGGATTAATTGTTCTCACTGTCAGGAAATTGCTCCTTAGTTTTAGGTTGCTTCTCTCCTTGATCTTGATTGGTTTCCATCCATTACTTCTTGTCCTGTCTTCATGACAAGAAGAAGTATTCAGGACAATAACTATTAGATACAGATACAGATTAATAGAGTTGGAAGGGACCTTGTAGGTCATCTAGTCCAACCCCCCGCTCAAGCAGGAGTCCCTACACCATTTCAGACAAATGGCAGTTCAATCTCCTCTTGAAAGTCTCAAGTGTTGGAGCTCTCACAACCTCCGTAGGCAAGTTGTTCCACTGGTTGAACGCTCTCACTGTCAGAAAGTTTCTCCTTATTTCCAGGTTAAATCTCTCCTTGGTCAGTTTCCATCCATTATTCCTTGTCTGACTTTCTGGTGCCTTGGAAAACAGTCTGACCCCCTCCTCTCTGTGGCAGCCCCTCAAGTATTGGAACACTGCTATCATGTCTCCCCTGTCCTTCTCTTCGCTAGACTGGCCATGCCGAGTTCTTGCAACCGCTCTTCGTATGTTATAGTTTCCAGTCCCCTAATCATCCTGGTTGCTCTCCTCTGCACTTTCTCTAGAGTCTCAACGTCTTTTTTGTAGTGTGGTGACCAAAACTGGATGCAGTACTCTAAGTGTGGTCTAACTAAGGCTTTATAGAGTGGTATTAGTACCTCCCTAGTCCTAGATTGTATCCCTCTATTAATGCAGTTTAGGATTGTATTGGCTTTTTTGGCTGCCGCTGCACACTGCTGCTCATGTTTAGCTGGTTGTCTACTAAGACTCCAAGATCCCTCTCACAGTCACTGCTATTGAGTGTGGTTTCACCCAGTTTATATGTATATTTTTGGGTTTTTTTTACCTAAGTGTAGGACTTTACTTTTCTCTGCATTGAATTTCATTTTGTTAGATAGGGCCCAGTGTTCAAGTCTGTCAAGATCCATCTGGATCTTGAGCCTGTCCTCTGGGGTATATCCTGTGAACTGCTAGGGTGCAGCCCAGGGGTGGGTTCTAACTTACCTCGCCACCGGTTCGCTTCCTCCCACGCCGCGTGGCTGTGCCATGTGGGCTCGCACTCGCTTTGTGCACGTGCGCATGCGCAGTGCCGAAAATTCCCAAAAAATTCCCCCAAAAAGAGAGCCAGAAACAAAATGGTGGCGCATGTGCAGTCAAAATCAAAAAAAATCCCCAATTTTTTTTTCAAAAAAAAAATTGATCCAGAAAAAAAAAACAAAATGCAGACCGGCACTGACCGAACTGTATCCATGATGTCATCATGACATCACCAGCGGGTCGCTACCGGTTTGGGTGAACCAGTCCGAACCGGGAGGAACCCACCTGTGGTGTAGCCACCTTAGCTCTCTTCCTGCCTATCAGAGATTTCAAGCTCTTTGCTCCTTGGAAAATCTCCCATCCTCCTGCAACTCTGGACTACATTCTGCCACAACAACAGGAGAAAGTAGAGAAGAAAGATAGGGGGAGAAGGGAACTAGAGGGTCAGCCATACTGGACTTAATTCTCACTAGCAGAGATGAAATGATGGAAGACTTCAAAGTTACAAGAACTTGCGGGGAGGCAATATTAGAATTCAACAAGGGATAAAAAAAAGTCAAACGAGAGTCTTGTACTTTAAGAGAGCTGATTTCAATTAACTTAGAGCTTGGGAAGGATTCCATGGATGAAAATCCTCTGGAGGAAAACAACCCAGAAAACTTGGGAAACTTTGAAAACTGAGATTATAAAAGCCCAGTCTAGCACAAAGTGAATATAAATGTGTGTACAGCTTGGAGACAGAGCCATGCAAATATATCCTCCATTTGTATACAATTTGCAGATTTTTTCTCAAATTGGTGCAACTTGTTTAAAATCTTCTTTTAGGCAAATGTAAATATCTATCAGAACACTTACAAGTACCATCTTATTATTGGCAGGACATTTCACGCATATTCTCAGCAAGTCCATCCTAGTCCAATGGAGATTAAAGTAATGTGTATTTCATAAGTGAAATAGCTGGAAGAAGGGAAATGACTTTATTGGATTTATCGGTAGATTATTTCGCCCAGACAGTGCACAATAGTGGCTCTGTGCTGAAAAGGATGAGATTACTGTTTAAATTAATGAACTGAGAAAAGAAAATTGAACAACTGAATATTAAATGCATTCACATGAAGTTCCTGAAGACAGGAATTGAGCTGGGGATAACTAATGAGCAAATTTCTCCCAACAATTGGCAATGTAGCAATGTCATTGCATGAACAATGGAGCAAAAATAACATCTGAAGGAGCTTGATGTCCTAGCTCTGGCTGAGAAAGTGTGATTGTTACCTCCTTTTCTTCAACCTGAATGACTTTGAGCGGGCTGACATGAAAAAGTTAAACTGAGATTCAAAAACCAAAACAGATAAATATGTTGTCAACCATCCCACTGGTTGAGACAGCAAAGGAGACTCCTAGGACGTCTTTTACTAAGAGAATAACTTTACTGAAAATCCCATGTGGGTACAGAAGTGGAAAAGCCAATTCTAACATTTTCACATGCAAACAGCATAGGAAAACTTTCCCCTTTCCCCTGGTCCTCCCACTGTCCACTGTCTAGCCCACAGGTCACCAACCGGTGGTCCGTGGACCACTGGTGGTCCGTGAGAAAATTTTGGTGGTCCGTGGGCCCCCCCCCGGCTGGAGAATTTGCATGGGGCCAAGCAAGCACTCATCTCTCAAGAAGCCTGGATGAAGTTTCGGCCCCATGCAAATTCTTGAGCCCGGACGAAGTTTCCCGCGCCGCTTCAAACGCTGGTGCCGCACTACAGCTGAGAGAAGCACTTGGATGGGCTTCTCTAGATAGGAGTGTTTGTTCGGCCCCATGCAAATTCTCCAGCCCAGACGAAGTTTCCCGCGCTGCTTCAAATGCTGGGAAACTTTGTCTGGGCTGGAGAATTTGCATGGGGCGGAGCAAACACTCCTCTCTCAAGAAGCCTGGATGAAGTTTCCGCCCCATGCAAATTCTTGCAAATTCATCCAGAGTCCCAAAAGAGGGGTGGGGTCTGTTCGTCGGAGGATCGGAGAGGAAATCAGTCAAAAACTGGGCGGGAGGCTGTTCAGAGAGGGATGTGCCTGGGTCTCTTCTTCCCTCTCCTTAGATTCCCCCCTCCCAGCTTTCTTCCCTAGCCTGGTTTTAAGGGGAGGGGGAAGCAAGGTGCTTCCCCTTAAAATAGTTGCTAAAAGACTGCGAGGGGGGAGTGGATAGAGAACCCCCTCCATGATACCGACCGGCTCTCTGCCTCCCCAACCGCTTTGGAGCATTTTCTGTTGGGAAGCAAAGGACCTTGGCTGGAGGCAATGGGCATAAAATGCAGCAGCTCCAGACCGCATCAAGTTCTCAGACTGGTAGCCCCCCCCTCTCTCTCCGCTCCCCCAAGTCCAGAGGGGACTCCCCCCTGGGTTTCCTGGTTCACGTTTGTGAATCCTGGTTTTTTCTGGGTGGGGGGAGGATGTGTGTGTGTGTGTGTGCGTTTGTATGCGTGTGTGTGCGTGTGCGCATGCGCACGCACGCGCACGCACGCACGCACGCACACACGCACGCAATTGTTTCTGCTTGGTTTCGGGGCAGAGAAAACACCACTTACTACATTTTCATTTCCAAAAGAATCCAAGGTCTCTCCAGACCTGTTTAGTTTCTTTTCAGAGTCCCAAATCTTTTTTTTTTCCATCTTACTTTGGGTTGAAATAATAAGATCAGCTTTCAAGGAAAGAGACGGGGAGGGGGTATGTTTTTGTGGTGGAGTGGCCTCATCAGAGAAGACAGGATAATTTTTCAAGGAAGGAAGGAAGGAAGGTGAAATCAGGAGGAAGGAAAGTCAAATCAGAGGAGGGGGGTCTGCGGGACTTAAAATTATGAATTAGGGTCCGTGGGATTTAAAATTATGAATTTGGTGGTCCGCAGGATTTAAAAGTATGACCTTGGTGGTCCCTGAGGTCCAAAAGGTTGGGGACCCCTGGTCTAGAGAAAAGAAGGACTAGGGGGGACATGATAGCAGTATTCCAGTATT
>QLTV01003671.1:139918-150234 GCA_003457575.1 Thermophis baileyi | reverse complement strand
TCAACTGCAGGCGGAGAGGGGGGGGGGGGGGGGGGGGGGGGGAGAGAGGAGCGGAGAGGCGAGGAGAGGCGAGGAGAGGAGAGGAGAAGAGAAGAGAAGAGAAGAGAAGAGAAGAGAAGAGAAGAGAAGAGAAGAGAAGAGAAGAGAAGAGAAGAGAAGAGAAGAGAAGAGAAGAGAAGAGAAGAGAAGAGAAGAGAAGAGAAGAGTACTGGAGAAAAATCACAAAATGCAAAGACCTACAAATAGAAATAGAATGACTGTGGCAAAAGAAAGCAAAGATAGTACCAATAGTAATAGGAGCCTTGGATACAATCTCTAAAATATCTGGAGCATCACTTGAACATCACCTGCATTGACAAAATCCCCATCAGTCAATTACAAAAGGCAGCTTTACATGGAATAGCTTACATCCTGTGGATGACACCTGTAATACCATGAAACCACAACATCTGCCTATTGCAGGTTCTTGCGAAGGACTCAATAGGTTGATAAAAAAACTGCCAAATTCAGTTTAAACATCTGGCAGACTATACAACCAACCATCATAATATGCATTTATTTTAACTGCTCCGTTCAAAAGCCTCTGGTTGGATCTTAACATCCAAAAATACAATTAAAAGCATAACAACAGCGATTAACAGCCCAGAGGGCATAGTCCCGTAACAATAAAATGAAGTCATAAAAATAAATTAATAATGTGTGGAACATTGCAGACAAAAACGATCCAAAGCTTTCAGACTTTGGGCATGTATGTCTGAGTAGGACTTTTGCCCGTCTCTGAATTCCCCTTCCTACAAATATTTGCAGATAATTTATGAATTGTTTGGGCATGACCATCGCTGGTGCTAAATCTAAAGAACAATGGAGAGAATTAAATTCAAACACTGAACAGCTATTAAGGAATAGAATCATGGGCTGTCGCTATAGCAACAGACCACACAGGTTTTAATTTAATTGCAAATCATTTTAGCTTCAACCAGCACACCCCTCGTTGCTTCCTTAAGACCCAACTGGATGTCACAGCAGAGACCCTGTCTCCCCCATATGTCCCCTCTGCAACAGCTACCAAAAGTAATGCACAATGTGACATTATCAGAATTGGCTTCCTCTTGCCCTCTGCCAAAATCCGTCCACTCATTGGAATGGAAACGAAGAAAATGATTGACTTTATTTACCTGAAATATTTCTAACCCATCCCTAGGTCCATTTATGGGATGGCTAATTAGCTCAGAAAGGGAAGAAGAATGATATCAAGAACAAGCTTATTTCACAAATAGCAATAGCACTTAGACTTATATACCGCTTCATAGTGCTTTACAGCCCTCTCTAAGCAGTTTACAGAGTTAGCATATTGCCCCCAACAATCTGGGTCCTCATTTTACCCACCTCAGAAGGATGGAAGGCTGAGTCAACCTTGAGCCGGTGAGATTTGAACCGCCGAACTGCAGCTAGCAGTCAGCTGAAGTAGCCTGCAGTGCTGCACTCTAACCACCGCGCCACCTCGGCTCACAAAAGGTGAGTCCTTCTGTTCTTTCTCTCTGGGATTGCCAAAGCTTTCAGAGAAGGGAAGAGTGGAGTCCAGTTTGAACTCTCGTGGGATGGAGAAGAAAGATTTGGAGGATAAAGTAAAAGTTGGCAAGGGTGGAAACCCACAGACTGATCTAAACTAGAATACATAGAATACATACATATAACAACAGAGTTGGAAGGGACCTTGGAGGTCTTCTAGTCCAACCCTCTGCTCAGGCAGGAGACCTTATACCATTTCAGAGAAATAGACGTTCAATCTCTTCTTAAAAGCCTCCAGTGATGGAGCATCCACAACTTCTGGAGCCAAGTTGTTCCACTGGTTAGCCAAGTTGTCCTCACTGTTAAGAAATTTCTCCTTAGTTCTAGATTGCTTCTCTCCTTGATTAGTTTTCATTCATTGTTTCTTGTCTTGCCTTCTGGTGCTTTGAAAAATAGGTTGATGCCCTCTTCTTTGTGGCAGCCCCTCAAATATTGAAACACTGCTATCACGTCACACCTAGCCCTTCTTTTCATTAAACTAGCCATACCCAATTCTTGCAACCGTCCTTCATAGAGAGCCGAGGTGGCGCAGTGGTTAGAGTGCAGCACTGCAGGCTACTTCAGCTGACTGCTAGCTGCAGTTCGGCAGTTCAAGTCTCACCGGCTCAAGGTTGACTCAGCCTTCCATCCTTCCGAGGTGGGTAAAATGAGGACCCAGATTGTTGGGGGCAATATGCTGACTCTGTGAACCACTTAGAGAGGGCTGTAAAGCACTATGAAGCGGTATATAAGTCTAAAGTGCTATTGCTATATGTTTTAGTCTCCAGTCCCCTAATCATCTTGGTTGCTCTTCTCTTTCCAGAGTCTCACAACTGAAAAAAAAAGAAAAAAAAACATAAGTAGGGGGTTAGATTGCATAGCTTCACTCTTTTATTTTTCACACAGCCTTCTAAGGACCCCCAGATATTAATTGGATCTGGTCTTCACCTCCTCTCGCTCTACATGATGTGGCATGTTTCAATGCCACAGAAGAAAAGTGAATTGTAACATTCCCTCTTGTGATCTATTCATTCCTTTCCATTCAATTGACCACCTTCAGGTACCAAGTCTGGAGAACAGTAGTAGCAAGCCGAATTAATGTCTTTCATGTCAATTTAACTTGTCCCTGAGAACTTTCTGTTTTTGGTGAGAGAGAGAGAGAGAGAGAGAGAGAGAGAGAGAGAGAGAGAGAGAGAGAGAGAGAGAGAGAGAAGGGATATAATTGTTCTGCCTCCAGAATACAAGGCCGTGCTTTGGAATTTAATCTGTATAATCTATACCTTCTCAAATTCTAATGCAGTTATATGGTTATTAGAATGGTTGGCTAAGTAAATGGCAGCGAAGCTTTCTTACTATATAATTTCTGTTTCATACTGTGGAACTATAGCAGTTACTTTTATTAGCAATAGCCATTATTGGGCCTTTTAGCTTCCAGGCTCGAGATAAAGTAATGGCTTCTAATGATTCCTTAATGACAGACTTTACATCCTTGTCATGGTGACATGAATAATGTTATTTATTTTAAGAGAAAGTGATTAGCCGTTCTTTGATAAAAGGCTAAATACTCACACATTCTGGTAGAGAGAAGTTCTCCGAGGATGGGCTCCAGCACGAGCCCAAAAGTTCAGAATATGAAGCTTTGGTCCCGGTGACCAACCCATAAATACTCATGGAATAAAATCATACTTGGGTGGCTTTTCCAGAAATCAGCGTTCAACAATTTTTAACAGAAATTCTTAAATTTATTTATTTATTTTTATTTATGAAATTCCACTCAATTCACTCTCGGTAACTAGCTTACAAAGAGAAATGTATACATTTTGTGAAACAAACACACCAGAGGTGGTATTCACTTAGTTTCCCTACTGGTTCGCAAGTGTGAGCATGGGCGCGCAGCTTGCATGCATGCATGCAGCTACCCGCAGGTCGCTACTACCAGTTCGGGTGAACCGGTCTGAACCGGCTGAATACCACCTCTGAAACACATCCAGTTGAACACTCACTGTCTTTAGACCTGAAGAGAAGGATCATTATTCCATATAAAACGTCCATAATTTGGAATTATATATTTCCCAAATTCTGAAGAGCTTTCCATTAGACTGTGAGACGTAGCAGGAACTAAAGACTTGTTTGTCAGTTTAGTGTTTCTCTCCATCATTGTTTTACAGGTATTGGGAAGGGAAGGAGAGGGGAGAGGGGAGAGGGGAGAGGGCAGGGCAGGGGAGAGGAAGAGGGGAGAAGGGAAGGGAGGAGAGGAGAGGAGAGGAGAGGAGGGGAGGGGAGGGGAGGGGAGGAGAGGGGAGGGGAGGAGAGGGGGGGAGGGAGGAGAGAGTAGGGAAGGTGGGGGGGGAAGAGGAGAGGAGAGGAGAGGAGAGGAGAGGAGAGGTGAGGAGAGAAGATTATGTCAGAGATAAAAAAAGTATTCATGTAAACAACTCTTATTTGAGGGCACCTAAAGGTCAACTAAAACAATTGCATATATACAATATAGACATTACCGAGGTAAATACAAAATGATGAAACCAAACAAGGATGTGATGCCCCAGGAGAAGTGTTTTATTGTATTGTATAAATATGTTGTAGAATTTATCCTATATAAATTAATCATTGGGTGTGTTGGAGAGAAGGTGTTTAGCTAAGGTTCCCTTTTCACATATTTGCCTGTGTCAAAAGCTTTCTCAAATGTGAGGGCGTAATGGAGATAACTTCTATAGCATGTCTGCAATCAAAATGCAGTTGCTGTGACCATTTTGGCTCTCACTCACAGGTCACTTCCCCACTCATGACTTAGGGGGTCTTCATAACAATACCTAGCCATCATTAAAGAAACATTATTGTCATTCTTTGGCACAATGATGGATGTCTGCTTCTAAAAGGCCTTATAAGATCCTAGTGAGAAAATGGCCACACAGAGATAGACAGACACACCTATCAGTCTTATTTTTTTAAAATAATAATAATTAAGCTATAGATTTACTGCATACCTAATCTGGTGTAAACCCTGTGGAATATAATAGAGCTTATTTCCTTAATTAAAAAAAAAATCCTTTTTTTTTTTTTTTGAAAAATTGTTTTAAATGCAAAGCATTAAGCACAACGGTCCACAATATATTCATAATTTTGAACACATTTTCCTTCAGTTTTATATGTAATTAACCAATGCATGCATAGATACAGTATATATACAGTACACCTCTGTTTAATGGACCATTTAGGGAATATCCATTAAATCTGAATGTCAATTTAAATCTAAATGTATGTCATGGGAGGTCAATTTATATCAACTGTGTAACTGTGCAACTGATGCATGTAGTATCCGTTTCATTAAAAACTTAATTTAACAGACAAACCCTTGGTTTAGTAGACATTTGTCTGTTAAATGAGAATTTAATCCAAGTGAAAAAAGGCTGTAGTATGATTCATTAATTTGAGTATAATCTATCTATCTATCTATCTATCTATCTATCTATCTATCTATCTATCTATCTATCTATCTATCTATCTATCTATCTATCATCTATCTACCTACCTACCTACCTACCTACCTATCATCTACCTATCTATCATCTATCTATCTATCTATCTATCTATCTATCTATCTATCTATCTATCTATCTATCTATCTATCTATCTATCTATCTATCTATCTATCTATTTATCTATCTATCTACTCAAGTGACTCTGAGGACACAGATAAACCTCCAAGTGGTCTGAATGACTCTCAGAGAGAATGCTAACAACCAGATGACTGAAAGGAATGTAAATCCTTTCATTCTCCATCATTCAGTCAGAACTGAAGAAGCTTCTTGGATGAGAAGCAAAACGTCTTCAGAAAAAGAAAAAAAAAAGAAAATCCAGTTGCCTTTTGAAAAAGTACCTTTACAGCCCTCTCTAAGCGGTTCACAGTCAGCATATTGCCCCCAACAAGCTGGGTCCTCATTTTACCCACCTTGGAAGGATGGAAGGCTGAGTCAACCTTGAGCCGGTGAGATTTGAACCGCTGAACTGCTGAACAGTCAGCTGAAGTAGCCTGCAGTACTGCACTCTAACCACTGCGCCACCTCGGCTCTTTTTATATAAACATGATTATGAATACATGAAATGGATACGAATAAAAGGGAACATTAGGACAGGGATGGTAGGCACGTTGGTGCACTTATGCATGCCCCTTACAGTGAGAATCTTCAAAGATCCTAGGTTCTTATAAAGTTCTTGCACGTTATGGGCATATATATATTTATATTGTTATGTATTGAATATATATAGTTGTGTTAAGCCCTGCTAAAGTGAAACTAACCTTTAGATGACCCTAACTGTTAACTCCAACTGTTTTGGAGGGAAACTTAGAACATTCATATTTGGGCGGGCTTTTTCAAGGATTATGATTGGTTGAGGCCCTGTGGGCCCAGAGTATAAATTACAGGCATTTGCCTGCAGTTCCTCAATTCCAGTTTTCAGTCAATAAATGTTGTTGTATCTATTATGGTCTGTTTCTTGCCTGCTGAAGCCCACTACACAATACATATATTTTCAGACAAAAGGGGGAAAAAAAGCTTTGAATTTCACGGAGCTCTTTTCCCAGCTTTCACACGCCCTCTGCGTTTTTATTGTCACTGCACTGCAATTTGAAAGAGAAAGACACAGAGAAGTAGCAAAAGATGCGGCTGTCATTCAGCTCAGCGTGGTGTCAAATTGTCAAAGGACATTACTGCTTTCAACATTTCACCTGGATTATGTTCCTTCCATTCCTTAGGATTTGAGGATCCATTTTGCAAACAATGATCAGGTGACAACCCTTTTTTCCCCCTGCATAAGTTTTACGGAACCGAAGGACCTGAACAATATCTGCGACAGTTTTCTGCCTAATGGTTCGCTAACCACTGGATAATACGAAGGGGAGATGGTATCAAAGGGAGTGGGGTTGACTTGAAAAAAGTGTCCAATTTATAATCCATTAATGTTGTGGACTGACATTTTTTTTTTAAATTCGATAAAGGGAATGAGATATGGAACATAGAACATAGAATAATAGACTTAGATTTACAGTAGAATAACTTTATTGTCACTTTGAATGTACACATAGAGCCACGGTGGCGCAGTGTTTAGAGTGCAGTACTGCAGGCTACTTCTGCTGCCTGCTGGCTGCCTGCAATTTGGCAGCTCGAATCTCACCAGGCCAGGGGTGGGTTCCAAAAATTTCTACCACCACTCTGTGGGCGTGGCTCAGGGGTGGGTTCCACTTACCTTCACCACCAGTGTGCATCGCGACGTTGCGCGCGCGGGTGCGTTCCCCGGGTGCAATTCTGCTTCCGCGCATGCTCAGTCACTATAATCGGCCCAAAACACAGCTGAGGAGCTGATCAGCTGTGCTTCAGGTGAAGAATAAAGGTCAGCATACACCCGGGGGCAGGCGGGAGGGCCATTTCCGAAGCAGCAGCAGAGCACAAACGGCACAAAACTTCAAAAATTCACCAAAAATCCTCAGAAAAAAATGGCGGCGCCCACGGACCAGCACCGACCAAAGCGGGTCAATGACGCCATTGTGACATCACCAGCGGCTCGCTACCGGTTCGGACGACCCGGTACAAACCGGGAGGAACCCACCCCTGCACCAGGCTCAAGATTGACTCAGCCTCGCATCCTTCTGAGGTGGGTAAAATAAGGACCCAAATTGTTGGGGGCAATATGCTGATTCTGTAAACCACTTAGAGAGGGCCGTAAAGCACTGGGAAGCTGTATATAAGTCTAAGTGCTAAGTCACAAGATGGTTGTGATCAGGGGTGGGTTCTAACTTACCTCGCTGCCAGTTTGCTTCCTCCCGCGCCACGTGGCTGCGCCGTGTGGCTGCGTGTGCGATTTGCACATGCATGCGCACGCATGCGCAATGCCGAAAAATAAAAAAAAATCCCCCCAAAAGCTGAAAACAAGATGGCGACGCATGTGCAGTGCCGGAAACTCGGCTTCTGCGCATGTGCAGAAGAAAAAAAATTAAAAAAAATTCCATTTAAAAATAAATAAATAAATAAATAAATAAATAAAAATGATGGTGGCATCCACGGACCGGCACCGACTCAACCGACTCCATGACATCACCAGCGAGTTGCTACCAGTTTGGGCGAACCAGTCCAAACCGGGAGGAACCCACCTCTGGTTGTGAATGAGATCAGGGGCCTTCAGTAGACACCCTGGAAAGATTTTTAGGCTCTGGCAATCCTGTACTTCTGCTGCCTGCCGGCTGCCTGCAATTTGGCAGCTCGAATCTCACCAGGCTCAAGGTTGACTCAGCCTCCCATCCTTCTGAGTTTTTGAGACATTGTGGGTTGTAGACCATACAAAGAACTCAGCAGGCTACAGGCAGCCTACAGCTTTGTTGTAGACTATCAAAGAGACGATTGTAGAATGACAGTCAGGTCACTCACAGATTCTCTTTGGCTGCCTCACAACCCACGTTTCAACCAGGAGACTTCCAGCAAAACCCTTCCTTGAAAGGAAGGTCACATTTTCTTCCATCAGACTGAATGAGAATGAGCAGACAGAAAAAGATGGAGAATTTGTCTGCATGGAACTACCTGTATTTATTGATCAGAGCTGCTAGTTGGCCATGCATCTGTCTTATCTTCAGAAGGAAGTGATGCTGAGCAGCTGTCTTTCTTCTCCTCACCTTTCCTACCTGCCACTCTGTCTCTGCCTCTCATGACCACAGAGGATTTCCAGGAGAATAACTCCAATCCAGAAAATGACTGCCAAATAGGGTGGTGTACAAATTGTGTACAAGATATTAGGTTTCTCTCATTGGAAGAAGAGGAAAATTGAAGCACAAAAGCCAGGCCAAACCCAGCAGTTGGAAACAGTGACTGCATGCTGCCATCAAAAATAACTGCCAGAATCTTGGACCATGGTCTGTTTATTGAGATTCAAACAGAACTTCTCAACATCTTCTCAGAAGAGCATTAATTACTTTGGTTAGAAAAAAAACGGTGTGAGGAGACTGGAAGATTGCATATTAAGCCTCCATTACTGGTGTCATTCATTAATGTAACTCCTTGGAGAAGACCCTGATGTTGGGAAAGATTGAAGGCAAAAGGAGAAGGGGACAGCCGAGGATGAGATGGTTAGATAGTGTCATCATTGGACATGGGTTTGGGCAAACTCTGGGAGACAGTGGAGGACAAGGAGGCCTGGCTTGCTATGGTCTATGGGGCCATGAAGAATAAAATAGAATAGAGCTGGAAGGGACCTTGGAGATCTTCTAGTCCAGCCCCCTGCTCAAGCAGGAGTAGCTATACCATTTCAGATAAGTGACTGTCTAGTCTCTTCTTAAAAACCTCCAGTGATGGAGCGCCCACGATTTCTGGAGGCAACTGTTCCACTGGTTAATTGTCCTCACTGTTAGGAAGTTTCCCCTTAATTCCAGGTTGCTTCTCTCTTTGATTGGTCTCCAACCATTGTTTCTTGTCCTGCCCTCTGTTGCTTTGGAGAATAATTTGACCCCCTCTTCTTTATGGCAGCCCATCAAATACTGGAATAATGCTATCAGGTCACCCCTAATTCTTCTTCTTTTTTTTTTTTTAGACTAGCCAATCCCAAAACCTGCAGCCATTCTTCATATGGCTCCAGGCCTTTGATCATCTTAGTTGCTTTTCTCTGAACTTCTTCCAAAGTCTCAACATATTTTTTGTAGTATGGTGACCAATATTGGTTGCAGTATTCCAGGTGTGGTCTCACTAGGGTTTTATAAAACGACACTAATATTTCACATGATCTTGATTCTATGCCTCTGTTTATACAACCCAGGATTGTACTACCTTTTTTGGCTACTGCTGCACTCTGCTGGCTCATATTCAAGTGATCACTCACTAGGACTCCAAGGTCCCTCTCAGAGTTACTGTTTTTGAGCATTGGACACAACTTAGAGACTGAACAACAACTGGTGTAATTATTTTTTGCTTACTTTTGCCTCTACCGTTTGCATCAATTCTCTCCAGATTTTATGTCAGAATGGAACAATAACCAATCCATTTAATTCCCAATTGTTACGTTCTAACTGTTATAACTGTGTTGCATGGTTCCAACCAGGTCCAGCGTTTGAGCGGGAAAAAGCTCAAATGCTATTGGCTGGTCTGTCTGACAGCTCCCTATAAAAGGGCAAGCTGTCAGACTGCTCTTTGCTGGTTGCTGATACAAGAGCTGAAATAAAGAGCTGCTTTGGAAGTCTGTCTCCTGTCATCTCTACCCACTATCTAACAGTGGCGACGAGGGCTTGGGTTCAGAAGAACCGTGACTGCTTCTTCAGCGATTCCAACCAGCCAGGCAGCTACCTTTCTGCCTACTCTCTGCCGCGATGTCCACCTTCCACCCTCCGGCGCCTTTCGACCCGACCCGGGAGAAGTGGGACTCCTATATGCGGCGCTTCGAGTGCTTCCTTGAGGCAAACGACATGCTGGGTCTGACCGACAACCGTAAAAGAGCTGTTTTTCTCAGTCACTGTGGCCCCGAGGTGTTTGACACCGCGGAGTCTTTGTCAGACCCAACACCGGTCCAGACCGTTCCGTGGCAAGTGCTTCAAGCCACGCTGAAGACGCACTACGCGCCCACCCCGTCCAAGGTCGTCCGGCGATACGAATTTCGGCAGCGAATGCAGCAAGAGGGCGAATCAATAAATCAGTATATCGCCGCCCTCCATAAGGCATCCGGCCATTGCGAGTTCCGCGACCTGGACGACCCAGAGAGCAGCGACGATGACAGCGTCTGCCGCACCGATCGCCGAT
>QLTV01003671.1:95321-109588 GCA_003457575.1 Thermophis baileyi | reverse complement strand
TAGCACATAAAATGATAGGAGGTTGCCAAGAGAATTTCATACCCAGAAAATCCACAGGAATATCGCGGCTGATAAATGAGCTGTAACTTTAATAGTAGCAGAAGGTATTTCTCCTAAAATGGGAGACTATAATATTTCTAGCTTAAATATATAATACAGACTCTCTGCTTATAGTAGGGCAAAGATCAGGGCAAAGAGTGGAAAACTGGAAAGGTGCCAAAGCTTCATAAGTCTACAATACAAACACCAGACTTAATGTGTTTCTCAAGGCTTTAATCAGACATTTATTCATCTCTAATGGGATGCTCTGGTTTAATACTCAACATACATAGCCCTGATCTATGGGCATAGGCCATCTCAGTTAAAGAGGCTTTCATTAATGTGGCATTTAATTTTGGCCAACATTGCTCTTTTAAAAGATAGATTTGATTTTATGTTGGCATAGCTTGAAATAGTAAGGTTTAGACCATGGGAGAATTATAAGGGCCAGAATTTAGCTTTTAAGGGGATGTGATCCCCAGTTTCACTGCCATTCTATTCTAGACTTAGAAGAGACTTTATTGTCACTTTGAATATACACTAATCGGCATACATTAAAATGAAATTTTAAAATGAAATTTCATTGCATACAGCTCTCAAAGGGTCTCCACCTCTAATATACACTACATAAACATGACAAAATAAATAAATACGAAATTATGCATATACCTACATATATTATGACACAGAGAAACAACACAGTCTAGTTTGGATGTATACATGTACATGGCGAGAGAAACAAATCTTGCGAGTTTACCAGATGAATGACATAGGGAACAAAGCTATTACAGAATCTGGTAGTCCTTCTAGAAATACTCCAAAACCTCCTCCCAGAGGAGAACAAGAGAAACAGACTGTGAAGTGGGTGTGCGGGGTCTCTAACAATGCTTTGAGCTTTAACAATGCTATTCTTACTATGCATGTATCCATATATATTATATGACACAGAGAAACAACACAGTCTAGTTTGGATGTATACATGTACATGGCGAGAGAAACAAATCTTGCGAGTTTACCAGATGAATGACATAGGGAACAAAGCTATTACAGAATCTGGTAGTCCTTCTAGAAATACTCCAAAACCTCCTCCCAGAGGAGAACAAGAGAAACAGACTGTGAAGTGGGTGTGCGGGGTCTCTAACAATGCTTTGAGCTTTAACAATGCTATTCTTCTTCTTCTTCTTCTTCTTCTTCTTCTTCTTCTTCTTCTTCTTCTTCTTCTTCTTCTTCTTCTTCTTCTTCTTCTTCTTCTTCTTCTTCTTCTTCTTCTTCTTCTTCTTCTTCTATTCTATTCTATTTATTCTATTCTATTCTATTCTATTCTATTCTATTCTATTCTATTCTATTCCACTCCACTCCACTCCACTCCACTCCACTCCACTCCACTCCACTCCACTCCACTCCACTCCACTCCATATTCCATTCCATTCTATCCATGACCTTGTTGTTGAGTGTGATGTCCCAAGCAATTGATTTCTCTCATATGAGGGGTCCTTAGTGCTCTCTGAGCTTGGTTGTTTTTCTTGCAGATGTTTCATTACCCAAACTAGGTAACATCATCAGTGCACTGCGAGAAACGTCTGCAAGAAAACAACCAAGCTCAGAGAGCTTCAAGGATCCCTCATTTCAACCTGAGCTACAAATTTTCTCCCAGATGCTTTGCCTGAGGGCTGATCTATCTCATTTTGTTGTCTGAATGATACGAAATCCCTTCCATTCCATGAGAATTGGTTTAACGGCCAAGAACTTTCCTTAATATGATTTTTTTTGGGGGGGGGATATCTCTGCCCTTGAAGGCAGCAGTGCTGGTTACATTACCTGTCTCCAGAAACATTTCTCTGCATTTCACCAAAATCTGGCAAGGCAGCTCTCTCCCACTGGCTAATGTTAGGGCTAGTACTAGCTAGTATTTGTACATGTGCATTTGAAATTTCTGGTCTCTGATATTTGTGGATGATCCCAGTAAACATATCACAACCAACCAAAATATAGGAAACCTGGCAGCACATTTTAGTGGGTTTCAGCAAAAGGAGACAGTCAACCAGATTTAGCATGGTTCCTGCTGTAGGAAGCCCCCCCCCCCCCGAAGAATGAAATATTTTGGGAAATATTAAAAAGGCAGGATAAAATATTTCCCCTAAAGGAGAAATAAAAACATCTTAAGGGAGGCAGAAACCAGCCCCAGTTTCCCTGCCCCAAGCAGAAACTGAGGAGGCCAGCTTTTAGAAATGTAGATTTGGTAATCCGTTCAGAAAGACTGGGCCAAGACAGAAACTCCAGATAAGCAACAAACAAAAGGTTGACAAAATTAGCTCAGACAAACATCTAGGATTTGCATTTCCCTTTTTCATGACCCCATAGGAATCTGACAACAGCCAATAGAATATTAAAGGACATGTTCTTGCACAGGAACAGGAAGCTCAAATACAAAGCCCAGAGAAGGTATAAAAATCCACCCACTTTCAACTCCATTTGGTCAGTTGTCCCAAAATCACATGTGGTTGGTGGTTTTGTTTCATTGATAAATGGAACTTTTCTTTCCAATCAGCCTCCGTTTTATTTCCAGTGCCTTTCTTCCAGATTGGAACTGAACCAGATGGATTTTCCTTCCAACACTGTATAGAAAGTTAGCACCCACCCCTCTCCTAGAAGAATGAACTATTCTAGGAAATATTATAAAGGCAGAATATTATACTTTCCTGGATGAGAAAATGAGAAACATGTTTTTAAAGACAAAGAGCAGCTCCCTGCAGCTCCCTGCCCCCAGCAGATATTTGGTGCCCATCAGAGGTGGGTTCCTCCCGGTTCGCAGTGGTTCTATAGAACTGGTAGTAAACCGGTGGTGATGTCACGGAGCCGGTTCTGTTGGTGCCGCCCCGTGGCCGCCCCCATCTTTTTTTTGGAATTTTTTTTTTTGAATTTTTTTTGGGGGGGAATTTTTTGCTGGTTTTTGCTTCTGCGCATGCGCAGAAGCTGAGTTTTCGGCACTGTGCATGCACCGCCATCTTGTTTTTTGCTCTTTTTTTGCTTGTTTTGCTTCTGCGCATGTGCATGCACATGCACATGCGCAGAAGCCGCGGCGTGGGAGGAAGCGAACCGGCGGCGAGGTAAGTTAGAACCCACCCCTGGTGCCCATTGAGCAGGACTGGGTGATGGGATTAAGACATTCCAGGACATAATAGGATTAGCCCTCTACCCATCTAGCAGCAGGGCTCACTGCATTGCGAAATCACCTGGGGACATTACATCAGCCCAAAGTTCCACCAAACTTGATTCAGACAAACATGACTCCACATGGAAGTCTGACAGCAACCAATAGAATACATGCTCTTGCCACAGGAACAGGAAGCTCAAGTTCAAAGCTCAAGTGAAGGTATAAATAACACTCACTCTCCACTCCATGTGATCAGCTACCCAGGACTTCAAACCCATGTGGTCCTGTTCACCAATAAACCATCTTTCCAATCAGCCTCCATGTTTCCAGTGTCTTTCTCCCCACTTGGAACTGAACCAGATGGGCATTTCTTCCAACAACTGCAAACCATGGTAAGTCATCACTTGGTGCTATCAACTGCATTGTGAAGTGCCTTTCAAGCAAAGTATGGGACTTGATTGGTTCCTTACCTTTGTCCCTCCCACAACCTATCCCTTAACTGGGTCAGATGAAATAGGCCAGATCTGTAACACAGCCTGTCTCTTTAGCAGTGGCTAATTCTGCCTATAAATTTACTTACACATTCAGGTTACATGGCAGGTCACAGCTACCTATTGATTTTGCTCCACTAAAATAGATGGGTTTTATTTAACGCTGAGGGGAAAAAAATGTGCACCATTTCCCTGACACCCAACCACTTCTTTAATAGTCTTGGAATAATCTATATTTCATTAAAATGATGACTTACTGCGCCCCGAGTATTCCCTTGTCTTCTTAACTATTGATTTAAAGCAGTTTAACACTTGTACAGCATATAATAAATTGGCTTAGACTGGCAGGTCTTTGTGATGAAACCATTCCTTGGTTTATAAATGGCATACTGGCATGTGTTTGAGCTATTATTCAGAGTAGCTTCCAAGAGAAAAGAAAGAGAGAGAGAGAGAGAGTGCATTTACTAGAATGCAAGGTGCACGAAAATCTTTAGGTAGGGAAGAGAGAGCGATGCATATTCAAAGTTTGATTTATGGAAGGACCGAGCTTCGCACAAAAATCTGATTGTAAACCCTTTACCTCTGAAACCGTTGAGTGAAGTCATCCATCATGGGAATTTTTAAAAAAAAAATGGAGGAGGGTTAATGATGCTGAGAAGTCAAGTGTTTGTGAACCACTCGCATTAGAGGGCAGCTGTTAAGAACATTGTAAGAGCCAATTATTCAATCTCGGCTAAGCATTTTACCCTTTTAATCAAAAACCAGTGACTCCTTGTATTCAAACTAAGCCCTGGCACTTCAGCAAAAACCAGCTGAAGCAGATATGGTAGGATGGATCTTGAAGGATAAATGAGAAAATTAAATAAGTGGAAATTCAGGGCTGATCAGGGTTTGGGGAAGTAAAAGACACACCGGGACACGGTCTCTGAAACTTGACTATTTAAAAAGGTAAGAGAGAATTACATGAAGAAACAATTCTTCCTTGTTACAAGTACCAGTTAAGTGGAAACTGAACCCATCGGTGAGAAGTAATTGAGCATTCATGGAATGTTGGAACAGCCAATCAAGCACATCAAAAGCATACAGCATACACTAGCATGGTGATCCAAAGCAGGGGTCTACAAACCTTGGCAACTTTAAGACTTGTGGACTTCAATTCCCAGAATTCCTCAGCCAGGAATTCTGGGAGTTGAAGTCCACAAGTCTTAAAGTTGCCAAAGTTGGAGACCCTTGATCTAAACCAGTGATGGCGAATGTTTTTTGGCTCGGGTGCCAAAAGGGTACTCGCGTGCGTAATAGCGTGCACGCGAGTGCCCACACCCATAATGCAATGCCCTCCCCCCATGCATGCGCACAACCCCTGTGCTGCCCCCCCCCCGCGCATGCGCACAGGCCTCACTGAAGCTGTGGAGCTGCCCTACTACTTACCTTCAGTGGAGCTGCCCTACTACTTATCTTCAGATAGTTGCAACCAGGCCTCCCACACCTCGGCCCATTTCTTCTACAGCCTGCAAGGCTTTCCTGAAGTCCTCTGTAGCTGATAACAGAGCTCTGGATCGATCTGGAGCTCTGTTATCGGCTGCAGAGGCTTTCAGAAAAGCTTTGCTAGCTGCAGAAGAAATGGGCAGAGGTGTGGGAGGCCTGGTTGCAACTGTCCTAAACCAAAGAAGTTCCTGAAGATCTCAGACAGTGAAAAGGAGGCTGGGGGTGAGCACAGAAGTGAACTTCTGGTTGGGCCATTTTTCGCCGACCCCAGGCTTCAGGAGGCTTTCCTGAAGCCTGGAGAGAGTGAAAACAGCCAAAAAGAAGGCCAAAAATCAGCTGGCCAGCGTGCACATGCGTGCTGGAGCTGACATAGGGCAACGCCTCGCGTGCCCTTAGATATGGCTCTGCGTGCCACCTGTGGCATGCGTGCCATAGGTTCGCCATCACTGATCTAAAGTAATCAAAAGACAACTGTGCTGTATAGGTCAGGAATACCGCATCCAGTTTTGGTCACCATATTATTTAAAAAAATGTGGAGACATTGGAAAAAATTGCAGAGAAGAACAACTAAGATGATTAAGGGCCTGGAGACTAAAATATAGGAAGAATGGTTGGAGGAATTGAGTATGTCTAGTCTAGAGAAAAGGAGTAGGGGTGATATGATAGCAGTGTTTCAATATTTGAGGGGCTGCCACAAAGAAGAACTCAACCTATTTTCCAAAGCACCTAAAGGCAAGGCAAGAAACAATGGATGGAAACTAATCAAAGAGAGAAGCAACTTGGAATTAAGGAGAAATTTCCTGACAGTGAGAACAATTAACCAGTGGAATGGCTTGTCTTCAGAAGTTGTGGGTGCTCCATCACTGGAGGCTTTTAAGAAGAGACTTGTCTGTAATGGTATAGGGTCTCCTGCTTGAGCAAGGGGTTGGACTAGAAGACCTCCAAGGTCCCTTCCAATATTATTATTCTGCATGTTTGTGTGAGTCTATGTTGAGCCTCTGTTTGTGTATAAGGCTATGTTTCTTCTTAGTATAAAGCAAAGGGTGGAACCAATGCTTATAATTGGCCTTTTTTGATCTTTCTGTAAATGCCTCCAGTAAGAGATCATATGAAACAAGGTTGTGGATCCCCAAAGTCCATACACATGTGGTTGAATTTTATTTATTTATTTTGTAAATAATGGGGAGATATTTTTATATATACAAGATAACATTATGTTAAGTGCATTTTACCCAATGTTTGTATAGGAGAAGAAGAGGCTAGACTGGAAGGTGGGGTTAAATATATATCATCAATCTGGAGTCATTGCATTGTCACAAGAGACTTAAGTTCAGCCCCTCGTGAATTCTGTTGACCCTTAGCTGGTGCCAATTTATAGTTGATGAGAATTTTGTATTAGAGGTAGCAATAATAAACTCTTCTGTGCTTTGAACTTAACTATCTTTGAACTCTTTCATTTTTTTTCAGCCTGATGGACAATATACATTAAATTGAGGTTATTCTACCCCTCTGTTTCCTTTATCCTGCTTTCAGCTACTCTGAGAAGGGCAGATACTGACAAACCATTGAAGTCTTCTTGCCTTTCATCCCACCTACCTCAAAACAAATAAGTTGTGAAGCATGCAATTGGATCTAATTAGGGGGGAAAAAAACTCAGGTGGGTGAATTCTCCTTTAAAATTATACCTCTAAATAGCTAAATGTTCTTCTTCTATTTAGGATCAAACTGACAGCAGCTCTGGTTTTCTTGCAGGAAATTGGGGCCACTGAGTGGAACCAGAGCATTCCCATTCATACAAAAAATGGACAAATTGACATTTGTTCAGCGTATCACACTTAATTGCCTCTTCCCTGGAATCTAGAGGTGGACAATTGGCACAGTGGTTAGAGTCCAGTATTGCAGGCTGACTCTGCTCACTGCCAGGAGTTCAATCCTGACCGGCTCAAGGTTGATTCAGCCTTCCATCCTTTTGAGGTCAGTAAAACGAAGACCTAGATTGTTGGGGGCAAAATTCTGGCTCTGTAAACTACTTAGAGAGTGCTGTAAAAGCACTATGGAGCGGTATATAAGTCTAAGTGCTATTAATACCATTTCCTGAGAAATGATAATGCTACCCTTCAGGAATTCTGCTGACATTTAAGGAACAACAACAACAACAACAACAACAACAACAATAATAATGAAAAACAGCTAGATGACAGATTAAATGGATGGCAAACCAAAGCTTTTCATGGACAGCACTTGAAAAACATTGAAGGAAAATGTGATGACAACCTTACATGGGCATGGCTTAAGAAGGGAACCATCAAGAAAGAAACAGAAGGTTTAATATTTGCTGCTCAAGAACAAGCACTACTAACTAATGCCATGAAAGCAAAGATACAAAAATCCACTGACAATCCAAACTGCCGACTTTGCAACGACAAAGTCGAAACTGTTTCACATTTAATATGTGAGTGCAGCAAAATCGCGCAAACTGATTACAAAGCTAGACATGATTGAGTTGCTAAAGTAATCCACTGGTCATTATGTAAAAAAATACAACTTACCTGTATCCGAAAAGTCATGGGAACATAAAGTGGAAAAAGTTGTCGAAAATGAGAAGGTGAAGATCTTGTGGGACTTTTGAATACAGACGGATCGTCATTTGGAACACAACACGCCAGATATCACAGTTGTCAAAAACCGAAACATACAATTTATTGATATCACTGTACCGGGAGACGCCAGAGTCGAAGAAAAAGAACTGGAAAAAAATCACGAAATATCACGATCTGGCCATTGAAACTATGCGATTATGGATGAAACATGTAACAGTGATACCCATTGTCATCAGCGCACTTGGTACCATGTCCAAGAATTTTATAAAATACATCAAGAAATTGTAGCTTCCTGCAATAACACCAGTGGAACTGCAAAAAACTGTGCTACTCAGAACATTGTACATTTTAAGAAGATACTTGGTTGATAGCTAGGACGCTGGCAGCAACGTGTATCAACTATTAGCACCAGTCAGTGGTATTTGTGATATTTACATTTTTAAATGTTCAGTTGACTGAGTTTCATGTCTAATGAATAAAAGTTTAATAATAATAATAATGGTAACATTTCTTTACAAATTAACTTATTTTAATTCTTGGGAACTGCCAGTCTGGATAGACTGATGTTCAATTCAACTGAGAGATGGTAGTCTTTTGAAAACTCATCAGCCTGTGTTGTCCCACAGGTGGTTTTTCAAGAGGCAACTTTCTTGTTTTTCTTTGAAGACATTTCGCTTCTCATCCAAGAAGCTTCTTCAGCCCGCATTGTAATACTGAGCATGATTCTGTCCCTTGTTCTGAAATTCCATGCTTAAATTCTTCCTACCTTTTGACTTCTCCAAGATTGGAAAGAAGTTTTAAAAAGAAGGAGGAGGAGGAAGAGAAAGGGGCAGAAAGAAGAACCCCAATGGCTCATTTTCAAGGGCTTCTCTGCTGCGGCTTCTCAGCATAACAGCGTACTCCCCCCACATTCGCCTGACAACTTATATATATAAAATCAATCAAAGCATTGTACTCTATCCAAAGACATTAAGGCGAACAACAGAGATAGCAGTGCAGTGACAAAGACAAGCTTGCCCCATTTGAGAAAGGCAGAGATATTTGCAAAGGAGAGTAGAGGCGGGGGGGGGGGGAAAGAATGATTGAAAGCAAATAACAGCTTGACTTTTCTCAAGGACAATCTGCTAGCGGTTCCTGTAAAAACTATGATTTCTAAAAGAAAGATTTTCAGCAGAGTTGGCTATTAGTGACCCATGGAATCAAAGCATTCTCCAACGGTGCTGTCCTTACTGGTCTCAGTGGATTTTAGGTTTGGTTCTGAAAAGCGAATGTTTTCAGTTGCAAGTGAAGGAAAATGCGCAATTGTTTTCTTTGTTTCATCCTATCCTGTAGGCAACCCCAGTTCCCCAAGCAGCTATTGTACAAAAAAGCAGTGACAAAGACAGAACGAATATGACTCAAGGCAAGCCCTGCATTTTCCCATTATATCAAACAACTTCTGTTGTCACGGAAGAGGTTCTCCCCTTCAAGTTAAAATGAAGTCTCCGGTTGGGTTTCATCTTGGGTGAATTAAATCGTATTGCAAGATGCTTCATTTCATCATGCCAAGGTACTGAAAGTCCCTAGAAATCCTCTGACAGTTTCTTCAATCTCCCTCTTCCTTTGGCAAAACAGAACAACCAAGGGACCAAATGTGCTTTTTCCAAAAGGTAACTGGACTTCCTTGTTTCTTTTTTTTTTCTTTTGAAAACGTTTTGCTTTTTATCCAAGAAGCTTCTTCAATTCATTCAATTCAGTTCAAGCTTCTTGGATGAGAAGTGAAATGTTTTCAAAGAAAACAAACAAACAAGAAAATCCACTTGCCTTTTGGAAAAAGCACCTTTGGGACAACCATGACCTGGGTGATTGAGAATCTCTGTAGACAATCAAGAGGTCATCGTCTTCAAATTCCTGTAAATGTCAATGTCAACTGACAATTAACAGACCCAAAACAAGGAAACACTCTCGGGAGAATTGAATTCCCAAAAGTAAAACTTTATTGGCTACATCATGTTGGTTCTAAAGAAACAAAACCAGCTCTAGTTTTCCCACACAAATGCTTGCCCAGTTAAACAATGACTTCCCATTCTCCCCACCCCTGGGTGATCACATTGTCCAATTAGGAAATGTTCTTTTGCTATGGGAACAGTCCATCTCTTTCTCAGCTTGATGCAGTGGTGACCTTGATGGCTTCCATATTCTCACGATCTCTGCATACATTCTCCACATTCCATTTCCCAAGTTGAAAAGCATTAAGGTTTGAAAGAAGCAAAGCACTTCAATCTTGACAGTCTCATATTCTCAGTGAGTTTCCCCAATCTGTTCCATGCACTCTTTTTGCATATCTCACAAGGAGATTGACTTTGATTAGATGGCTTATGTCTCAGTAAAGGATCAGTCCAAGAGATAACCTATGGTACAGCAGTTAAAGTGCAGCATTGCAGGCAAACTCAGCCCACAGCCTGGAGTTCGATCCTGATTGGTTCAAGGTTGACTCACCCTTCCATCCTTCCGAGTAAAATGAGGACCTAGATAGTTGGGGGCAGGATGCAAATAATGCTTACATTATAAACCACCCAGAGAGTGCTGTAAAGCACTGTGGGGCACTGTGGAGCCTTCGTGGTAACCTTCAAAGAGACGCTTACCTTCTATAAAGTAGAGAATAAAATCATGGTGCATAATACTAATAGGGAAGCTTTGTTGCCCTTAATGTTTATTATTAACTATTTGTGAGTATGGCTTGATGATATGGCTAAATCTAATACATGCAATAACAGAACAATTGGTATTCTGGCAAAATATCCAAGCTATTAAATAAGACAAGGGGTTGCCACAAAGAAGAAGGGGTGAACTATTTTCCAAAGCACCTGAAGGCAAGACAAGAAACAATGAATGGAAACTAATCAAGGAGCAAAGCAACCTAGAACTAAGGAGAAATTCCCTAATGGTGAGAACAATCAACCAGTCTAATTGCTTGCGCCTTCAGAAGTTGTGGGTGCTCCATCACTGGAAGCTTTCAAGAAGAAACTGGACAGCCACTAATCTGAAATGTATAGATGCTCCTGCTTGAGCAGGGAGTTGGACTAGTTGACCTCCAAGGTCCCTTCCAACTTTGTTATTTTATGTTCTAATACAGTTTCACTAGTCTCTAGAAATGGTTGAGAATGGATGTCTTCAAGGCAGTGGGTTTTTCTAATTGGAAAACACTAGTTTCAGGTAGAAAGATGTATGTGTGTATGTGTATGTGTATGTGTATGTGTATGTGTATGTGTATGTGTATGTGTATGTGTATGTGTATGTGTATGTGTATCAGCGGTGGGTTGCTCCCGGTTCGGCCCGGTTCTTAGAGTCAGTAGCGGCGGCAGTGGGAGGCTCCGCCCACCCACCTGGGATGCTTCTGCACATGTGCAAAAGCATCACGAGTGTGCGCATGAACTGGTAGTAAAGGGTTTTAGAACCCACTACTGATGTGTATGTGTATGTGTATGTGTGTATCATCTGGCCAGCATGGCTATACACCAAAGGCACATGGAACATTGCTTCCTTCCCACCAAAGTGGTACCTATTAATCTACTTGCATTTGCATGTTTTCACTGTCACAGAGGGGCAGAGCCCAGCAACCAAATAAGAGGAATGTTGTAGAAGAGCAGGCAGAGCTGGAGGGTGGAGTTAAGCATGACATCAGCTTTGAATCATTACATTGCCACAAATGACCCATGTCCAACCCCCCTTGAATTCCACTGGCCCTTATTTGGTGCCAATTTAGTACTGGACTACATTCTTGTATATAGGCTTGAGCAATAAATCTTCTGAACTGCAGCTTAATGGATGGTCCTGATCCTTTGTGCCTGACAAATGGCCCCATAGCAGATTCGGATGGGGGGGGGGTCAAGAAGAGGGCAGTTGACTTCTGATTTCTGAAGTCTCCTGCTCTGCCATTATCCAACATCCAGTTTCCTGAGTCAAATAAAACTGGCTGTGTTTACATGACAAGATCAGTAATAAACGTAGTGGTTGTTTTTGTACAACGTGATAAACCCATTGATTGTACCCATAAACATTCTGGGATTGATAAAGTGATTGATTTTTCCCTTGTATCTGAACCAGAAAACCAGTAATTTGGAGATCTTTCAAGCTAAGATTGCAAAACAAGATATGTTTATTTTGTTTCAAGCCCTAATTTGACGGATCTTTTCAAATCTTAATTCTTGATTCAGAAATAATGGTAAAATAATGACTTGATTAAATATGACCGGTTATTACCAGTTCAGGAGGCAAGGAAAAATAAACTACTGCAGTTGATTCTTTTCTAACCCCCCCCCCCCCAGATTTCTGGAATGTCTGAAGACAATCTATCCATTTGCAGTCTCTCCTAAGACAATGCAAGATTTTCCTCCAGGGATGTCCTTATAAAATTGTAACCTCCGTAAAGTTCATACCGTCAACCAGCTCTGAACTTTGCAAAGCCTAGGGAAGAGAGGAAAGTAAACCTCTCTGTTCCCTAATCACGTTTCAGAGTTACTCTTCCTGCTACATAAACTGAGGAAAGCAAGGGAAAACAGCCAAATCAAAGCTGTTTACTGACATGATCAAATTTGACAGCTCTTTTGAAGCCATTACAAGCTATTGTGCCGGAAAGTGCTTTGGGAATATTTGTGTTATTGACCTGATGGAATGTAACAGTTCCTGAAAAGTATCAGTCAGACTTCTAGAAGAAGCTTCTCTCTCTAACTTTGCAGCAGGAAAATAATGAAGCGAGGACATGTTCAATTGCCCAGTGAGACAGGAGGAATTTTAATTCTAAATTTGGAATGCTGACTGCATCTTGAGATTGTTGCTTCAGACTTTGTGTTTTTCCAAAAAACGACTACATTTTATTTTCAAGGAATATTCAGTTACGGAACTGAAGATCACTGACTCAATGATCAACAGCAATGAATATTCCAATCGGATCAAATTAATTTATTGATTGTAACAGACAGCCATCTTATATGTTGAAAGTAGGGAAGTCTACAATTCAGCAGGAATGAGGGACATGGCTCAGCACCAGATTAAGAAAAGCAATTATTCCTTTTTTCTTTTCAAGTTGTTCACCTCTACAGAACAGAGGTGTGTAACATGTAGCTTGTCCTGTAACACAGAGTTCCCCAACCTGTGATGACCCGGGGCACAGCACAGAGATAACACAGGCAGCTGGCAGTTCAAACTGCCCCTTTATTTCTCCAAATTTCCCAAACGCTCCCACATTTCTGGCAAGTCCCAGAACAAAGTGATGACAAACACCCACACACACCTCAAGCAGCGTCTGACTACAAATAGTCCAGCCCAGCACTGTGTACACCAAGGCTGCACAGCAATAAATCCAGCAGGGCAAATCAAGGAGTTCAGGAAGCAAAGGATCCAGGTAATTAGTCCAGAAAGCCAGAAAGAATGCAAGGAATCCAGGAAAGTTCAAACATCGGCACTCAACACTTCAGGAATTCAGTGTTTGTTCCCGACAAATGCCCCTCCCCACAGCTTCTCCTGAAGCCTCATTCCCCAGGTGTGCCTTGTGAAGATGGGTGGGACACTCTTTTCCTGAGTAGGCTGCTCAGTTTGCGCTGTTCTCACTTTCTCTCCACACTCCGTGGTCTCGGATCAGGTGGGGGTGGTCCTTGCTCCTTGCCTGAGCTCTGTCTCTCATGGTCACTGTTTAGCCTCTCTTGGTCATCCTGCCCCTGTTCCTCCATGCCTATAAGCTGTCCTAATCTTGAAAGGCCCTAGCCTGACTGGCCCTGCCCTTCCCCATTTTCCTCCGAAGCCAACGAAGCCGCCCCCTCAATCTCTGTCTGCTCCAGTTCCTGCTCGTCTTCCCCTGCAGATTCAGGCTCTGACAGGGGCATGACACTACCTATCTGGATTTGCAGACCGGTGGGTGGGAGGAAGAGGAAATGGTTCCACACGAGTGTTGGGCAAGTGTGCACGTGTGCGAAGCTTCATTTGCACAAGAGGTGGGCATGCACGCTTGCTGTTTGCACAAATGGAGTGCGCGCAAACATACTCGCTTCTCGCACAAGTGGGGATGTGTGAACACATGCGCTCACCCACCACTTCTACAGCCCGGTTCCAAATGCCTCAAGGCCCAGTAGTGGGCCACAGCCTGGGGTTTGGGGACCCCTGGGGTGACTAAAGTCAGCCTGCTGCCTATTTCTTGCAATGAGGGGAACACTTTCTGGATTGATGTAAAAATAATCTTCCACTCATTCAATACAACCTTTTTTTTTCCAAACTGTTTCTTCTAAACCAATTTAACTTCTGATATTTCATTAGCCACAGGACACCAGCAAAAGCATTTATGAGGAGACTGTTTATCTTTCTGGTGTAAATATAAAACCCTATGCATAAACTGAAAGACAATTCTTTCTAATTGAAACAATGAGAAAGAAGGCACAAACTTAACCTAGTTTTGGATTTGGAGCAAAAGATAAAAGCAATTTGTAAACAAAATGATTTAATGGAAATACATGAGATTATAAGAAC
>QLTV01003671.1:72165-95135 GCA_003457575.1 Thermophis baileyi | reverse complement strand
TCTATCTATCTATCTATCTATCTATCTATCTATCTATCTATCTATCTATCTATCTATCTATCTATCTACTATCATTGTGATGGCGAACCTATGGCACGCGTGCCACAGGTGGCACACGGAGCCATATCTGCCCGCATGGGAGCCATTGCCGTAGATCAGCTGGCCATGCCCCCCTCCCCTCCCAGGAGTCTTGACGCGGCCCATTTTGAGGTAAGTAAAGGGCTCGTGCAGATGCTCTGGGAGGGAGTTTCTGGTCTCCGGAGGGCCTCCGGGGGTGGGTGGGGGAGGCTGTTTTCACCCTCCCCAGCCTCCAGGAAAACCTCTGGAGGCTGGGGAGGGCGAAAAAGGGGCCTTCTGGTCTCACCGTAAGTTGGGAAACGGGCTGTTTCCAGCCTCTGGAGGGCCTCCGGGGGGTAGGGAAGGCCGTTTTCGCCCTGTCCAGGCTCCTAGAAAGCCTCTAGAGGCTGGGGAGGGCAAAAAACGGGCCTTCTGGTCCCACAGGAAGTCAGGAAATGGGCCATTTCCGGCCTCCAGAGGGCCTCGGGGGTGGGGGTGGGGAAGGCTGTTTTCACCCTGTCCAGGCTCCTAGAAAGCCTCTAGAGGCTGGGGAGGGCAAAAAACGGGCCTACAGGGCCCACTGTGCCATCGCTTGCCAAAAGTGGGTGGAGCGCAGGGGGGGGTCGCATGCACATGCACGGGGGGGGACATTAAATTGTGGGTGTGGGCATGCACGCGTGCGACCCCCCCGCGGTCTCCCCACTTTTGGCATGCGACAGCAAAAAGGTTAGCCATCACTGATCTATTATCTATCTATCTATCTATCTATCTATCTATCTATCTATCTATCTATCTATCTATCTATCTATCTATCTATCTATCTATCTATCTATCTATCTATCTATCTATCTATCTATTGTCTGTCTGTCTGTCTGTCTGTCTGTCTGTCTAATCTATAGGGGTGCTTCTGGCACTAAGGTTAGTATGCAGTATTGCAGGCTAATTCAACCCACAGTCTGGAGTTCTTTTTTTCTAAGTTGTTCTTTAACAATGGAAATGTAGTTTGTTTCCAATGGAGAAACACAGCAAGATCCAAACAAAATCAAACACTTTTAAATCCAATTGATTTCAGTACAAGGTATATTAGCACTTTTTTCTCTTTTCCCATTGACATCAGAGGTTCATACATTTTCCCTGGCAACAGCATATTCCATAACTGAAGGGGGAAAAAGTGTTGCTTTCAGATTGAATCATAATTAAAGTAGATAATTAAAATCAATGTAGCTTAGTTAATCATTATTAACTTAAGTCATATTGATTTCAGTAACTCTCTGCATAGAGCACTAAATTTAATCCTGTGGCATACCAAAAACACAATTTGGAGCATTCTATTATACAAAGTATGTAGACAATGGTTTAATTTGAGGATGAAAATCTTGTATATCCTATGCTGTTTATGGTCCAATCATACTGAAAATGACTAAGGCAATTTATGCATTTCAATTTCTACAGATTCTCCAAAGATGTTTATAGAAGGATTGGAGTTGGACTTTTTCTTTTTTGTTGGCAAATATATTGGAGAGCTCATTAACAAATGATTTGGGCACACCCCGTTATGATCTCAAAGTATTTTACACGTATGGTATATATGAACTCAACTTTGGGGGAAAACATGACTGTCAAAAGATGTAAATGTAACACTGAATTATATTCCGAAAATATGTAATTTGACATTTTATGAAGAATTCTAGTTCTGTTGATCTCGCACTAGGAAAATCATTCTGTGTAGTTGCAATAAAAACAACATTCCAGATATTAAGGAGCAGATTCAATAAATGTGTTCTCAGTCAATATTTGGGACCAGAGGTGGTATTCAGCAGGTTCTGACCAGTTCTGGAGAACAGGTAGCGGAAATTTTGAGTAGTTCGGAGAACCGGTAAATACCACCTCTGACTGGCCCTGCCCCCATCTATTCTCTGTCTCCTGAGTCCCAGCTGATCGTGAGGAAATGGGGATTTTGCAGTAACCTTCCCCTGGAGTGGGGAGGGAATGGAGATTTTGCAGTATCCTTCCCCTGCCACACCCACCAAGCCACGCCCACCAAGCCAAGCCACGCCCCTCAAGCCATGCCCACAGAACCAGTAGTAAAAAAATTTGAATCCCACCACTGTTTGGAATGTCTTCACATTGTAGAACAGAGAAGGCAGAGTGCTCCATTTCTAAATGATCAAGAGCTAATAACATGTTAAAGGCTTAAAGTAGTATAATAATAGTTATTCATTCTATTTGTATACCTGCCCATTTCTCATTTGTGACTCTGGGCAATTGACCCAATTAAATCAGCAGCAGAACACAGTAAAACACAGTCAAATAAAAAAGTTTAAAAAAAAGCATTAAAATAAAATAATAATAAAATAATAAAATAAAATAATAAAATATAAAATAAAATAAAATAAAATAAAATAAAATAAAATAAAATAAAATAAAATAAAATAAAATAATAAAATAAAATAAAATAAAATAAAATAAAATAAAATTTGTTTGTTTGTTTGTTTAACAAATTCATATGGCTGCCCAGTTCAGACGCAGGACTCCAGGTGTCTTACAACATTAAAAAAGTTCAACACATAAAACCAAAGTATCCCATCTCACACAATTTGGCAACAAACACAATCTGTCAAGCGCCGGGGAAATCAGGAGATTCAGGCAGTTCAAATGAATATCAAGATTTATTGCAATCTTAAACTCTCTACAAGAATCTGAACTACTAATGGTTAAGGGAAATTAGCGGGAGTTAAGAAGGCATTCAAGGTGGGCTGGATTTAGATCACTTGTGGGCACACAGGGACTCATGACTGATGATATGTTTGAACAGGGGTGGGTTCCTCCTGGCTAGGACCGGTTCTCTCGAACTGGTAGCGGCCCGCTGGTGATGTCACGATGACATCACCAAACCGGATCGGTCAGTGCCGGTCCGTGGGGGCCGCCATCTTTTTTTTAATTTTTTTTTTTTCTTCTTTTTTTGTTTTTATTTTTTTTTTTTTTTTTTTTCTGAGCATGCTCAGAAGCCGACTTCCGGCACTGTGCATGTGGTCACTATCTTTTTTTCAGCTTTGTTTTTTTTTTCCCGGATTTTTTGTTACTGCGCATGCGCGTGCACTTCGCCCACACGGCGCGCCCACGCAGCGCGGGAGGGAGCGAACCAGCAGCGAGGTAAGTTGGAACCCACCCCTACATTTTACCCATCAGCCTCATCATCTCCTACACAAACATACCAATCACTTGATTGGGTCCGTATCAGTCTTGGGTCTGATCCCCAGGTTTGCAGATAGAACCAGGTCTTTAGGGCCTTCTTGAAAAGTAACAATCCAGGGGCCAATCTTATATTTGCAGATATGATGTTCCAGACAGAGGGAGCCACCAAGGAGAAGGCCCTTCTTCTTGATCCAGCTGTATATACCTCCTTAATGATATAACCCGCTATTCCACTCTGGTGGGTTGTATAGATGTAACTGGGAAAAGATAATAGTCATGGAATTATGCAGCAGCTGTCCAGATGAAGTTGGAGACACTAACACAAACTTGTAGTCTTTGTCATCATCCAGAAAGGGGGGAAAAACATAAGATAGTCAGGAACACAAAAACATCATGAGGTAAATTAAACAGTATATAGAACACAGAGAAGAAAAAGGAGGGAAAAAAGGGAAACTCCCCCTTTATACTTACAGCAACCAATCATAGCGTAGATTACCTCATACATGAATCAGCACTCTCTAACTAATCAACTACAACTGTGTGTTCTGGCCTATTGAACCCTTTACTCTTCCAGCTACTAAATTCAATATCCTAACAACAATCCTTCAAATTAATGCTAGGTAACACAAGACTTTGCTGCCAGTTTCCCTGACTTTGACGAACTGCTAATGCTTTAGTGTTATAATGGAGAAAGTGGCACTGTGATGTTGACAGAAGGGAGTTGGATAGGATAAATCTTCATGGCTATTGAAATCTGTTCAACTTTTACTCATCTCCGTGTTGTTGCATTTATTCCTAAACTAGTGGCATGTGCCTGGGATAGGACAAGGGATAGTGTTAAAAAAAAATAGGAAAAAGAAATCACAGTAGCGTCAAGCACTGGGGAAATCAGGAAACTCAGGCAGTTCAAACGAATATAAAGGTTTATTGCAAGCTTAAGCTCTTTACAAGAATCTGAACTACAGGTTGTCCTTGACTTACAACAATTCATTTAGTGACCATTCAAAGTTACAATAGCACTGAAAAACGTGACATGATTATTTTTTCCACACTTATGNAGGTCTCCTCGAAGGTAAACTTGCAGGCAGAGGGGCCACGCCCCAGGACTATATAAGGTTGGATCACATCGCACACTCTTGCTGGAGACAATTGTTTGTATTCACCGTGGCTGCTGTTTGAACTTCGTGCCTATCAGTTGGATTGACTCCAGTCCGGGCTCTTGGCCAACTCCAGCAAGTAATTGTATTTGATGGACTTAATGACCTGCTTGTGTCTTTCATATTTGGAATCCTGGCCAAAGTGTTCTGTGCTTGAAAACAAACACTTTGGCAAAGAATTAGTATTCACTTTAATACTAAGCAGTTATTAGTATTAAAGCCTTTTTTGTTTTGCAAAAAACATTGTGTGTGTGTCGCTTTCTGGGGGTTTGCCGCGCTGGGTCACAACACCAACTAGCGATCAAGGGAAATGTGCAGGAGATAAGAGAGGTATTCAAGGTGTGCTGGATTTAAATATCTTGCAGGTGCGCAGGGATTCATGACTTACGATGCGTTTGACCCCTCCCTCAGGCTAAGCCTGGTCATCTCCTACAAATAGCTATGACTACGTGATTGAAATCCTTTCCTTTTTTATGTGTATCATATAAGTGGTATACTTTAGGGACAGAATACAAGAATCTGCACTACTAACAGTCAAAGCAAACTGGCGATAGATAAGAGTCAATGGAATTCAAGGAGGCTGGACTTAGATCTCTTGTGGATGTGAAGGAACTCAAGACAGATGATATGTTTGACTCCTCCCTCAAGCTCAGCCTGGTCATCTCCTACACAGCCCCTGAAAAGTACAGGTAGTCCCTGACTTACAATCACCATTGGACCCAGAATTTTCATTGCTCAACAAGGTGATTGTTAAGTGAGTTTTGCCCATTCTTATAATCATTTTGTTAAGTGAATCATTGCCGTTGTTAAGTGAATCCCATGGCCGTTAAGTGAATCTGGCTTCTCCATTGACCTTGGTTATTGGTAGCCGGCTGGGAAGATTGCAAATGATGATCACATGACCCTGGGATTCTGCAACTGTTGTAAATACATGCCGGTTGCCAAGCAACCGAATTTTGATCACGTGACCCCTTTGGGGTGCTGTGACAGCCCTAAGTGTGAGGTTTGATCACAAGTCACTTTTTTCCATGCTGTTGTAATTTTGAGCAGTTGTTCAATGAATGATTGTTAAGTTGAAGATTACCTGAACACATGAGAGTGTCATAGTAATTGTGCATATTAGTCTGATCCAAAAATGATAGCGATATGGTAAATTCCTGAAAGAAAGAAGCATTTTGCAAATACAGATGCCATCTTCAAGTTTTTATCTACCAAGTGGCAACAGATATAAATATCATTCGGGTAGCAGATTTATTAATAAGGAATAAAGGGATAGGGCAAAATGCAGATTATGTGAACATTTGAGCTAACAAGCAAAAAAAAAATAGTTCTTTCTTCCCTTCCTCCCATTCTTTCACCCTTTCCTATCTCCTTCCTTCCTTCCTTCCTCCCCTTCCTTCCTTCCCTCTCTCTTTCTCTCTTTGTTTTTCTTTCTTCCTCTCCTGATTTGTTTATATATGTATGTGTGTATGTATGTATGTATGTATGTATGTATGTATGTATGTATGTATGTATGTATAGATAGATAAAGAGAGAGAGAGAGAGAGAGAGAGAGAGAGAGAGAGAGAGAGAGAGAGATTTGTTTTCGTCGAAACGTCGCCAAGATACTCTAGATCTTACACGGGAAAAGACCCGAATACACCAAGACCTATATAGATAGATATATAGATAGATATATAGATAGATAGATATATGGATATACACATCCCCACATTCTTAACTACTTACTGAAATAGGAATAAAGGTCAACAATGAACACCTTAACAACCCACATTCTGCAGATGGCACTGTTCTTTTCTCTAATGCTGCTGAAAACCTTCAAAGGTGAATGACAGAATAAAATGACAGCACCAAGCTATCAGGTTTGAAAATTAACTTGAAGAAGACACCAGTCATGTTCAAGAACAGCTGCCAACCTTTGCCAGTAAAAATTGAAAATCATGCACCAGGGAAGGTCAAACATTCACATCTGCTTCCATCAAAAGCCTACTATGGAAGAGGATATCTTAGAACACATTTTGAGCCAGGCTAAAGTCAATTGGGCAAAATTGGGCAATGTTATACTGTATTCAAAAGCACTAGACTGATTTGCTGAGGCATTGTTTAATCAGTGTATATTACCTGTATTGATATAGAGTTGCAAAATTTGGATATCAAACACAAAGGCTACAGAGGGGCGTATGGAATGTCAACTGCTTAACATAATAGAACATTGTAAAGAAAGAAATACATGGATCTGAAAACATATATGAGTATGTGATCTAATGAGGCAGGTAGATTCATGGAAATGGCAATGGGCTGGTCAGGTTGCACAAAAAGAGATTAATGATGGACAACGATTGGTCAATCAGATAATATTGACCATAAAAGACCCAGAAACCTCTGGAAGAAAAGCTGGACAGATGCTTTAATTCATTAGTGCATTGAAGAGCAACAAAGATGATTAGGGGACTGGAGGTTAAAACATATGAAGAATGGCTGCAGGAATTGGGTATGTCTAGTTTAATGAAAACATAGAACAATAGAATTGGAGGTCCAACTTCTTGTTCCAGCAGGAGACCCTATACCATTTCAGGTGAATGGTTATCCAGTCTCTTTTTGAAAGCCTCCAGTGATGGAGCACCTATAACTTTTGAAGGCAAACTATTGAAGAATTATTTTTTTAAAAGGATTAGGGTTGACATGATAGCAGTGTTTCAATATCTAAGGGACTTCCCGAAAGATGGGGGGGGAGTCAACCTATTTTTCAAAGCATCTGAAGGCAAGACAAGAAGCAATGAATGGAAACTAATTGAAGAGAGATCCAACCTACAACTAAGGAGGAATTTCCTGACAATTAGAACAATTAACCAGTGGAACCACTTGCCTTCAGACGTTGTGGATGCTTCATCATTGGAGGTTTTTGTTAAGATATTCATGAACTGGGAGAGCCATGTTAACAAGGTCAGCCAATGAATAGGCATAGCAACTAAGTCAGCCAATGGGAGCTTAAACACTTCTCAAAGAATAGAAACTGAAACTGAAGAAGTAAGGCTGGGCGTGGCTCAGCCCACTCTGTGTTTGTCTCTCTCTGAACTCTGAACTAGAAGCTGCTTGTATCTTGCTTGTAACTGTTGCTACATTGAAGAAGAACTCTGCTAATGGTATTGTAAATTCATCTGTTATTCTTGTATATACAGAAGTTAATGAATCCAGCTGAATCATTTATCTGTGTGTGCTTCTGGAAATTGAATTTTTTGCAACAAACTCTGATAGGTTATGAGCCCAGAGCACACAGAAGACTGCATTGTAATTTAAGCTGAAGAGACTGCCTGTGTTAAAGGAGAAACCAGGCAGAAGGAAAGATTGCAGGATGGCCACTGTTGAATTTAAGGAAAGCTCTGTGCCTTGTTTGGGTCAGAAGAACTATATAATTTGGGCTGCAAAGATGGAATGTTTCCTGAAGGCTAAGGAGCTGTGGAATATGGTTATTAATCAACCACAGGGAGTTTTTACAGCTGCAGAACAGAAGCAGCATGATAAAGCAATGGCTTATAACATCTTAAGTTTAGAAGATGAACAATTTCTCAATGTAGCTGATTTAAAGACTGCAAATGAAGTCTGACTGAAATTAAGACATGTGCATGTTAGTGTGTCTGCATGCAATATTGTTCAGTTATCAAGGAAATTATACAGAGCCTGTTTGCAACCAGGTGAGTCTGTGGAAAGACATTTATTGCAAATGCAAACTTTGTTTATGGAGTTGGAACAGCGTGGAATGAATATTCCTGAGTCCCAGAAGGTGGTGTTAGTGTTAAATAGCCTTGATGAAACTTGGGACATTGTTTCTGCAGTGTTTGAGTGCAAACCAGTGCAGGACTTGCGTTTGGAAGCATTAAAGGCATGTTTGATTTCTGAAGAGAACAAACGCCATTATAGAAAAAGCCATTTTAGTAGAAACCACGAGGAGAAATCCCTGAGGTGGGAGCCCAAGGAGCAGAGAGAGAACAGCGGAAAATTCCACAGACTGGCTATCTGTAGAGACCCTAGCAACAGACTGAAAGTCTGCAGAGAAGAAAAAAGCAGCAGAAGGGATCAGATTACAGCCCAGCAAAGACTTTTTAAGCAGCAAGAACAGCAACAACATTTAAAGAAGGACTGTTTGCAAATAAAAAGCTGTTTGCAAGAAAAGAAAACTGGTTGATAGACAGTGGGGCAAGTTAAACAATTGTTAACAATTCTAAATTATTTTTCAGAATGGATCCAGCTGCTCGAGATGCAGTAGCCTTGGCAAATGGCCAGAAGGCTAAGGTCATTGGAAGAGGCAGTGTGCAAATTCCATATCTGGAAACGAGGTTTAATGATGTATTATGTGTACCTGAAATGGAGCATAATTTGCTGAGTGTCTCTAGTTTAGACAAGCAATGATTTGAGATCACATTTGTAAATGGGAAGTGTCTCATAAAGAGAAATGGGAATGTATGTGCACAGGGCATAAAAGAGGATAATCTTTATGTGTTGCAAGGACAAAAGGTTCAATGTGCCCAGACATTTGGAAATGTTGCACAGCATGATTCATGTGTTCATCTCTTGCACAGAAGGCTTGGCCATGCCAGCTTCAGAGTTTTGCAAACGATGCAACAGTTTGCAGAAGGGTTCAATTTAAAGGGATGTAAGACATATTTGGTTGTGCAGCATGCAAAGCATCAAAGTCCAAAGCATTCCCAATAAGCAAAAGTAGCACAAGGCAGACAACAAGAGCTCTAGAGCTGGTACATGCAGATTTGGTTGGGCCAATGCAAGCCAGTTTGGGAGGAGCAAAGTATGTGCTGGTCATTGTAGATGACTACAGCAGATTTGGGTTCTGCTATTTACTAAAGAGTAAAACAGAGGTGCTACAGAAATTTAAGCAATGGGTAAGCTTCGTAGAAAGGAGATACAAACAACAGGTATGTCAGCTGCAATCTGACAGAGGTTCAGAATTCATGTCAACAAGTTTTCAACAATGGTTGGGACAGTTGGGAATAAAACACAGATGCACAAATCCATACACAGCAGCTGAGAATGGTTGAGAGACGGAATGGAGTCTTACAAACCATGAAAGACTCATTGCTGGAGGATTCTGGTCTGAGAAGGTCATATTGGGGTGAAGCCATGTTGACTGCTAATTATTTAATTAATAGGCTGTGGAGTTCATCTATTAATGATATTCCATATGCAGTGCTATATGGGAGAAAGCCATCTCTGACACATTTAAGAGTTTTTGGAAGTACTGCGTGGGTGCATATTCCAAAAGCAATTAGAAGAAAGGGACAACCAAAGGCTAGAAAGCTCAAGTTTATGGGCTATGAGCCAGGTTCAAAAAGCTATCGTTTTAGCGATGGGAGCAAAATAGTGATTTCAAGGTCTGCAAGCTTTGCAGAGCAAAATAGGAAAAGAATTGATGCAAATTTATGGAATGATTCACTTAGTGATGGTGATTCACTTAGTGACGGTGATCCACTTAGTGATGGTAACTCACTTAATGACAGTGTCAGCGTTCAGGGAGGAGAAACTGAACAAGATATGAAGCAAGAAAGGATTGACACACAGGAGCAGTCAATGCCACGCAGGTCAGAGCGATGGAACAAGGGTACCACCTGACAGGTATTCTGCAAGTAAAGTAAAAGTGTGTAATGTATGGTATGAGCCAAGGAACTATAAGGAAGTGTTGGCATTACCTAAAATAGAACAAGAAAAGTGGAAAGAAGCCTGGTAATTCTGTACAAATCCTAGGCAAATGCTCTTATCACAGCAATAAAATTCATTCTAAACCAATGTAATTCCATATGGCTTAGATCTTGCTACACATTTGCTCAAGTAAAGTCAACTTTAGAACTTTTATGTACATTAGGAACTGAGTAAGCCCAATAATTCCATGATTACACCACATGTTTTCCAAAGATTGGCTCATAGTTCAATCACCCAAGCAGCAGAAACTGTAATATGTATCCCACCCTGCACAGCTTCGGTAACAGTCCACACTTTTTCTTGGCATGACTAGGTGCAAATGTTATGCTGCAGAGGGTCTTTCCATGCCAAATTGTTTTCTTATTTCCAGAGAAGAAACATTTGCTGCTAGAAAATGGAACCAATGTATGTCGTTGAACAAATGCAGCACAAGGATACACTAAGACAATATAAACAGGAGAGACTCTCTCTAGCTAAGCTCAGCTCCTGGGTAGCGAGGTCCTACTAAACTTAGTTTTTTGAGAACAGCCAAGGTCTGCTGGGTGCCATAAGGATTATAAACACAGAGCCTCCAGAGATTAACAAAAAAATGAATATAGACTGTGTTAAAATATTCATGAACTGGGAGAGACATGGTAACAAGGTCAGCCAATGAATAAGCATAGCAACTAAGTCAGCCAATGGGAGCTTAAACACTTCTGAGTCTGTGCAGAGAATTGAAACTGAAACTGAAGAAGTAAGGCTGGGCGTGGCTCAGCCCACTCTGTGTTTGTCTCTCTCTGAACTCTGAACTAGAAGCTGCTTGTATTTTGCTTGTAACTGTTGCTACATTAAAGAAGAACTCTGCTAATGGTATTGTAAATTCATCTGTTATTCTTGTATATACAGAAGTTAATGAATCCAGCTGAATCAGTTATCTGTGTGCTTCTGGAAATTGAATTTTTTGCAACAAACTCTGATAGTTTTAAGGAAGAGATTGGACAGCCATTTGTCTGAAATGATATAGGGTTTCCTGCTTGAGCAGCTGGTTGGACTAGATGACCTCTAAGGTCATCTTCCAACTCTGTTATTCTGTTAATAATAAGAACTGGAAACATCTTACAGTACTTTCAAGCTATTGAAAGGCTGATGAAGAGAGCAACATTCTGCAGTGAACTGATTTAAGGTTGAGAATGAATGAATGAATGAATGAATGAATGAATGAATGATTGAACGAATGAATGAATGAATGAATACAAATGCACACACACATTTATGCATATTTCTTAGTATATACTACTTAAGTATACAATACTGAAATGAGCAATGAAATCTCTCATAGCTATAAAATAGGCTGAATAACATTTTTTAAGAATGTTGTGACATAAGGAGATTAATTAAAAAAACATAGTCCTCTTTTTAGATAACATTTCTTGGTCTGTTGTGTGGATGGTTGGGTGGTTCAGGATGGGGAATTTGTGTGTTGGGCCTGGTCTTTGGGTGTTATGTGAATTTCGTTGTATGGGTATACTGTGTATATACGTACAATGACAATAAAGTATGTATGTATGTATTATCTATCTATCTATCTATCTATCTATCTATCTATCTATCTATCTATCTATCTATCTATCTATCTATCTATCTATCTATCTATCTATCTATCTATCTATCCCTCTGTTGTATGAAATATCATCCTGGGTTCAAGCTGTTTGGAAAGATGGTTTAATGGTGGACAGCAGGACCACATGGTTTGAGGTCCTGGGTAAAAGGGGGATCACATGCCTCGAAAATGTTGAAGAAGAAGTGAAGGGCTGAGATGCTGAGAGTACCTGAGTTTTATATCCTCTGTTGGGCCCCACCTTAAGAGTTTCCTGTTCCTGTATAAGAAAAATGTATCCCATTGGCTGTCAGACTCCCAGGGGGCGGGTGTCTTAGCTAACTTTGTAGGCTTTTGTCTGTGTCCCACCAGGCTTGGCTGATGTAACCTTCTCAGGTGCCATGTGGTGAGATAGCTTTGGGATTCCTATTATGGTTCTTCTTTATTATGTAGAATAGACTGCCCATTGACAAAGGTGGGGGGGATGAGTGAGTTTGCTCTGGTCTTAATGGTCCATTGACAAAGGTGGGGGCTATTAAGAGTTAGTCCTAAAAACATGTTTCTCCATTTCTCAGCCAGGGAAATATAATATTCTTTTTAATATTTCCTAAAATATTTCATTTTCTAGGAGAGGGGTCATTGTTAACTTCCTACACCCCCCCTGGGCTATTTAAATTCGAGTGCTTGCAACTTTAAACAGTCCACCCCCTTTTTAAAAGCTATTCTTGCCTATTGATAATTGCCAAAATCCTCCATGACTGTTGCAACAAGTAACTTTTAAGTTGCTTAAACAAAGAATAAAGGAAAGGAAAGAAAGGAAAGGAAAGAAAGGAGAGCGAGAGGGGGAAGAACAAATGTAATGAAGGTTAAAAGCAAAATTATTAATTTTACATTCAGCCGATCAAGTTTTACAAGCCACATCATGACTGTGTCTGGATTGACTATTACTCTGGGTTTGTAGGAGTTATAATACAAAAGGCCAATGGAGCGGAAAGCAAATGCATTTCAGAAATAGATGCCTATTATGTCCTTTGCAAAGGTGATGCACCCAAAATTAGGGAGCTATTCAGCTGGCATTCTTATGCATGAAATGAAGTATATTGGACTTGTGACCTGGAGCTTGTTTTACAATAGAACTTCTAGTAGTAAAACAGAGGTTAAGGGCCACATTTTTAACCAAAAATATGGTCCACTTCACAACTGAAGAAGCTTCTTGGGTTAGAAGCAAAACATTTTCAAAAGAATAAAAAAATCCAAGAAAGTCCAGTTGTCTTTTGGGGGAAAAAAACACCTTTGGAACAACCATCATCTGGATGATTGAGAATCTCCATAAACATATGGTCCACCAATATCACTTTTTCAGGTCTTCCAGAGGGAGTAGAAACCCCAAAATGTGTCAGGGTTCCAAGTAACACCCCCAACGAAAGAAAACTCCAAGGCTTGAAGTTCCTCAAAGTTCCATTTTATTAGAGATGTCATATTGGCACATCTGGGAAAACCCGAATCTGAAAGCTTCCGGTTTTCCACACTCAAAAGAAAGTTCAAATCCCTGCCCCAGCACCCACATGTCCATCACATTGTCCAATCAATGCACCGTCCCAACTGGAGATGCCTCCCAGGCACACCCCTCCAGGTGCAGGGCAGAGCGACCTTGACTCTCGGAGAAAGGAATGTTATTTTGACTATAGTTCCCCACTCACATAATCCCCCCTCCCAGTTTCCCACAACACTAAATGTGGCAGGCCTGAAGATCCAATGCGCAAGATGGTTTCCAGGCCTGATACAATGTTTGTCTTACTGATATTTTTGGACATTTGGAGAAAGATGAATGTTAGATTGCATGGAATGAATAGACGAGATGTAGGAACAATTCAGCACCTTTTATTAGAGTAGGCTGGAGGTAATACGGACTGCCGGCTGGCGGCAGGGAAGCCACTTTTAAGGGCTTCCCTGCAGCCTGCTGGCCACTGACAGCCATTTATTTTCCCCGCCGCTAGAGTAGCCAATCAGCGGCGGGTATGCAAATACACACTCCGTGCGTCAGAACGTAACACCCCTCCCCTCTTAGTTCAGCAAACGTCCAATCAGAAATCGACGTAGGTAACGTAGTCGCACAAGTAGGCAGGTCGCCGTATAGTTCTACTGGGCCTGCGTGATTCAGTTCCTCTGGAGTCCTCGACTGGTGTGGACATGGTTCTTGTTGCTCCGTCTTCGTCTGGTGGAATTATCTGGAACCGGCCTCCAGGCATGGTGGCTGCAGTCTCGGCGTCTTCATCCTCTGGTCCCGGGTGACTTCGCTGGACATCTGCGGCTACAAGTAAGTGGTCACGTTCTCTCTCCGGGTTTAAGAATAGGTTTCTCTGGTGTCTTGCAGTTAGGGCCTGGTTTTCGCCGTTGGTGTCGGAGCGGCTCGCATTGTATGGTCGGCGGGGCGGAGACCCGCATTGCTCTTGGCTTTCTGACGGCGTTCTTGTGGACGATTCGGTCGCTGGCTGCCGAAGCCAGGAGTCTCCCATTCTGCTTCTGAGCTGGTCAATGTGTCACCTCCATACGCAGCCATCATCCAGTCTGACCTTATAAGATTTTGGTCCCGTAATTTCTATCACCATTGCTTTCATCCATTTGGGATCCCCTGAAAAATTCTGTGCGAACACTAGCTCGTCGGTAGTCAGTGTCCGGGTTGGCTTCTTAGAGTCCAGAGGTTTCTCCGGGTTGTAAGTGGGGTTCAGTCTGTCCAGCTGGGACCTCAGTTTCCATTCCATCAGCATCTCGGCAGGGCTCTGGTTAGTGGCCGCGCATGGGGTAATGTGCTGTGCCAATAAGAATTGATCAATCCGTTCCTGCCAATTCCCCGGGCCCAATTCTCGTGAGCGTCTCCTTGGTCATTCTTACCATCCTCTCCACTTGGCCATTGCTAGCCAGACAGAAAGGCGAGACGAGTACGTGCCTTATGCCGAGGTCAGCTAGGAACACTTCCATGTGGTGAGCTGTCAGTTGAGGGCCATTGTCCGATACCAGGATGTCTGGTAACCCATGGGTCACGAATAGTTTCCTCAACGCTCGGATGGTGGCTTCTGTTGTGGATGTGGGCATGCTGACTACCTCTAACCATTTGGAATAGGCATCCACCACTATTAAGAAGGTTTGTCCCGCCATAGGCCCCGCAAAGTCTATGTGGATTCTTGACCATGGTGCCTCCCATTCAAAGGGACTGGTTCATGGTGGAGCCGGTCGGGTCTCTTGACATGGTTGGCAAGTCACTACACATTTGGTTATGTCCTGCTCTAATTGGGGCCACCACAGGTAGCTCCTTGCTAGCGCCTTCATGTGCACTATCCCTGGGTGCCCTATGTGCAAAGTCCTGATTACTCTTCGCCTTAGGCTCTCTGGTATAACAACTCGCTCCCCCCACAATAGGCAGCCTTTTAGAACAGATAGTTCCATTTGTTTATTTTTAAACTTTTTAATTTCCTCACCTTCTTCCCCCTGTGGCCACCCCCTCAACACCCAGTTCAGTACTTTGGAGAGCACCTTGTCTTTGGCTGTGTCCTCTGCGATGTCTCGGGATGTGACAGGGCTGGTTCGCTCTATGTCGATTAGTAAAATTTCGGCCACAGGAGTGGGGTCTTCTACTAGGTCTGGGTCTGGGTCTGGGCAGCGGCTGAGGGTGTCAGCATGCCCGATGCTTTTCTCTGGTCGGTGGGTCAGCGTGTAGCTGTATCCGGACAGGAAGATGGACCAGCGGGTCAGCCTGGGTGACATGTATTGCGGCGTCTGATTATTGCATGCCAGTAGACCCAATAGAGGCTTGTGGTCAGTTACCAGTTCGAATTTTCAGCTGTAAAGGTATTTGTGGAAGCGCTTGATGCCGGCCACTGCTGCAAGCGCTTCCTTGTCCAATTGGTTGTAATTTCGTTCAGCCGGTGATAGAGTTTTGGAATAATAGGCGATGGGAGCTTCTGAGCCATTGGGCAGTCTGTGGCTGAGGACCGCCCCTACTCCAAAAGGTGAGGCGTCGCATGTTAATAGTAGAGGGAGGGTCTCGCTGTACTGCATTAGCACGCTGTTTGAAGATAGTAGGTCTTTTACAGCAGCAAATGCGGTGGCCTCTCTCTGTCCCCATGTCCATGTGGCCATCTTCCCCAGGAGTCTGTGCAGAGGCTCAGCAACAGTCGCCTTCTCTTTTTAAAAAATGGCATAGAAATTGAGTAGTCCGAGGAATGCCTGAAATTCTGCCTTATTTTGGGGGGGTTGGTGCTTCCTTGATGGCTTTAATTTTTTTGTCTGTGGGTCGAATGACAGACCTGTCAATAAGGAACCCAAGGAATTTGACACTTGTGACCCCAATCTTACACTTGTCCTTTTTAACTTTGAGCCCCCGTTCTTGGAACCGCTCTAAAACTTGTCGCAGCCTGCGTATTAGTTGTTCCTCTGAGTCCCCTGAGATGAGGACATCATCAAAATAGGGGACAACCCCGGGGATGCTGTGTAGCAGTCGTTCCATTAGACATTGGAACAGTCCCGGGGCCACACTGACCCCAAATTGAAGGCGGGTACATTTGAAAGCCCCTCTGTGAGTGACTATCGTTTGGGCTTCAGCTGTGGCTGCGTCCACAGGTAGCTGTTGATATGCCTGGGCCAGATCTAGTTTTGCAAAGATCTTTCCATTGCCCAGTGAGTGTAACAGGTGCTGTACAACTGGCACCGGGTATGCGTTCGGCTGCAGGGCTTTATTTATGGTCCCTTTATAATCAGCACAGACGCGAATGGACCTGTCCAGCTTCATGGGGGTGACGATGGGGGTCTCCCATTTAGCATGTTCCATGGGCTCCAAGATCCCTTGGGCTATTAATTTATCGAGATGCTCATCGACTTTCGGTCGGAGCGCAAACAGGACCCTCCAGGGCTTTAGTCTGATAGGGGTTACACTGGGGTCTAGGTTAAATGATATGGGCTTGCCCATATATTTACCTAGACTCCCATCGAAGATGGTCTGGAAGTCAGCTAGGAGTTCGTCCAGCTTGTCCCCTCTGATTTGGTGTAGCCCGGTGATGCCGATGTTGAGATGCTTGAGCCATTCCACCCCCATCAGAGTCGGTCTGTGTCCTTCCACTATTGTTAGCGGCAGCTTCCCAGTGAAGTCCTTGAACGCGATCGGGACTTCTCCTCGACTGAGGACTTGGATTGGGTTTCCGTGGAAGTCGGTCAGGCGGATGTTCTGGGGTTTTAGTTGTCATCGCGTGAAGGTGGGCAGGAACTGTTTCAGGGTTCCCCATGCCATAATGGAGAACACGGAGCTGGTGTCCAGCTTCATGTCGCATGGCAGTCCTTCAATGGTCACGGTTATAATGAACTTTTCCCCGTGACTGGCATTGGCATGGCCCACAGTGGTGTGGTAGATGCCCCTTGCATCTTGGGAACTGTAGTCATCTCTTTGTCTGCCTCTTGGTCCCCCTGGGCGGTTTTGGTTTTGTCTCCCTGGTCCCATGGTCGGTCTGGGTGGGAGTGAGGCCGGCTGGCTTTGGGAGGGCTGGCTTTGGGACGGCTGGCTTTGGGATGACTGGGTGGCCCTGTCAGGCCGAAGCCATATTTTATTAGAGACTTTGGCCTGCCACTTCAGCTATATGGCTGCGCTTTTGGCAGTGGCGGCAAATGGCCTCTCTAAATTTACAGGCAGCCCTGGTATGGTTCCCTAGGCAGCCGGAACAACAGGGCTGCCTTTGATCAAAGTCTCTGTGGCTCACCCTTCTGTCCTGCTGGACGCGGTACACATGGTCGTCATTGCCGTCATATTCCTCCTCTTCCTCCAGGACTTTGGTCCTCCAATCCGTCAGACGGTGGGTGCGGTGGACTCCGCTGGTTCTCCGGATGCTGGCTGCAGAGGTCTCTGACGACTCGGCAGCTCTCACTTCCTCGACCACATCCTTGAATGTGGCTCCCCTCCGAATGAGTAGTTTTTTCTGGAGGTTGAGTTCCCTCATGCCTAGGATGATGCGGTCTTTCATCATCTCTTCCGGGTTTATAAATTCACATCTGAGGGTCAGAGGGTGCGTAATGCTCTTTTAAGGCAGTTTGCAGTGTCGACCACAAGATGGACTCGATGTCCGTGGGTGCTACCAGTGTCTGTGCCAGTTTGTAGGTCTTCTGACCGCAGTAGGTTAGGAAGAGAGCCCTCTTCCTATTGTCCGGTAGATCCTGGAAATTATTTGCCTCCAGGAACATTCGGAATCTCGACATGTACGTTTGCCATTCTTCAGTCTTCGGGTCGAAGAAGGCTGGAGCTGGAGATTGCTGGTGTGCCATCCTGATGTTTGGCCAGAGCAGATTAGAATGTGCTTAAGATGGCCGCGGATCACCACGAGGTGCCTTTGTCCTGTTGTCTTCTTCCACTACCTTCGTCGCCAGTGTTAGATTGCGCGGGAATGAATAGACGAGACGTAGGAACAATTCAGCACCTTTTATTAGAGTAGGCTGGAGGTAATACGGACTGCCGGCTGGCGGCAGGGAAGCCGCTTTTAAGGGCTTCCCTGCAGCCTGCTGGCCACTGACAGCCGTTTATTTTTCCCGCCGCTAGAGTAGCCAATCAGCAGCGGGTATGCAAATACGCACTCCGTGCGTCAGAACGTAACAATGAAGATGCAAAAATTGGTACTCATTTCATCTTTTACAGCTTTGAAAGATGATCTACACAGCTATCCTGGTTCTACAATGTCTGATATGGCCCTCAAGAAGATGTAGATAAATAGGTTGTGTCTTTTTTGAAGAGAGTATAAATCATTTGTGCTATCCAACATAGTGTTTTAAGTTACAATACAGTACAGGAAGCACAAGTTAAAAAGTGGCTTAAACAGGAAGTGCATTTCATTTTTACTAAGCTAAAAAGGAAGCAAAACAGAAACAAAAACACTTTCTCATCTGCAATCAATACCCAGATGAACAGAGATTAGCACCAAGATTAAATTAGACCAACAGTCAAGAAGTAAAGGATACTCCAATCAAGGAACTATGAACTGAGACAAACCATCAAATAGTTTTTTAAAAAAACAACCTCAATCAAGGAACCATCAAGAATGCTCTCACCAACACTGACAGGACAACCCAATTGTATTTAAATTCCACTCCCTTCTAGCACTGATGACGTTACCTAGTTTGGTAATGAAATGTCTGCAAGAAAACAGCCCATCTCAGAGAGCACCAAAGGACCCCACATTTCGACCCCAAGCTGCAAATAGTCTCTTCTATTAACATTTTCTTTTATTGTATAACTAGCTCTGCATTAGTTTTGCCAGAACATTCCATCAAGACTGATTCCCCCCCCCTATTTCCTCTCCTTTCAATAGCAAGGGTCTTTTTCTTGCTAAGCAGATGCCTTGCCATTGAAACATTGTTGGATTTTTGCCTTCAAAAATTCAGAGAAATTGTCTGTTGAATTCCTCTGCCCCCGGATACGTTAAAAGCCTGTTTGTGTTTCAGTTCATCTGTTCACAGAAGTTGTAGATATTTGCCATCAGCAAATTACCCTGTTCCCAACATTTATAGTTTATCTTTGTTACATGGGCTATAAAAAGACTTCAGTAAAATAAGAGCTAAGCTTTAGGCTACCTGAAAGATATTCTCTGAGCTTGGGTTGTTTTCTTGCAGATATTTCATTATCCAACTAGGTAACATCATTAGTGCTAGAAGGGAGTGAGGTTTGCTCTCTGTTTATGCACAAGTGGCTTGCCCTGTCAGTGTTGCTCACTCAGCTGAGCTACAAATATTCTCTTCTATTGTTATTTACATTGCCTGTGTTTCCTGCAGAACAGAAAATTATGTTGCTGAAATGTATACTCATTTCCAATGCCCTGAATCTGATTTTTCACTGAGGCTAGCCTGCTATCATACCAAAATGAATAATTCCATGGTTATTAAATTTTAAATATATAAAATGCAAAGAAAAATAGAAATAGGAGATTAAGGGAAGGAAAAAGAGAGGGGGAGAGAAAGTGTGAGGTACAAGGGAAAAAAGAAAAAAAAAGGCGTTGACTTCCAACTCTTTTTAGCACAGTACAAGATAAACAAGATACAATCTAGGACTAGGGAGGTACTAATACCACTCTATAAAGCCTTAGTTAGACCACACCTAGAGTACTGCATCCAGTTTTGGTCACCACACTACAAAAAAGACGTTGAGACTCTAGAGAAAGTGCAGAGGAGAGCAACCAGGATGATTAGGGGACTGGAAACTATAACATACGAAGAGCGGTTGCAAGAACTGGGCGTGGCCAGTCTAGCGAAGAGAAGGACCAGGGGAGACATGATAGCAGTGTTCTAATACTTGAGGGGCTACCACAGAGAGGAGGGGGTCAGGCTGTTTTCCAAGGCACCAGAAGGCCAGACAAGGAATAATGGATGGAAACTGACCAAGGAGAGATTCAACCTGGAAATAAGGAGAAACTTTCTGACAGTGAGAGCGATCAACCAGTGGAACAACTTGCCTACGGAGGTTGTGAGAGCTCCAATGCTTGAGACTTTCAAGAGGAGATTGGACTGCCATTTGTCTGAAATGGTATAGGGACTCTGGCGTGAGTGGGGGGTTGGACTAGATGACCTACAAGGTCCCTTCCAACTCTATATTAATCTGTAATCTGTAAACCTCAACTTTTTGCTTTTTACACATTAATACGTAACTAGCCATTTTTATAACGACAAATCTATCTAATCGACAAAACCAAAGTTTCATTTTTTTATCACAAGCACAAAATCCAGAAGCGATATCCAAGTGAAAAACTTACTTAAATATATTCTGCTCTTAATCAACTTAACCATCCCTGCTTTATCTTCCTTGCTATGGAAAGAGTATGTATTTCTATTTGCACCTAATAATCTTTGTGAACTATCACCATTTTTATTAACAAAGTTCACTCAGCTGAGCTACAAATATTCTCTTCCGTTGGTATTTATTTATTTGCAAGAAATGACAAAGCCGTGTAATTTTTTTTCCCCCAAAACCTGAGATAAATGTCAGGAAAAGAGTTTCAGTATAACTGTAACATATGTTGGCTGTGTTTCCCGCAGAATAGAAAATTATGTTCCTGAAATGTATACTCATTTCCCATGCCCTGAGTCTGACTTTTCATTGAGGCCAGTCTGCTATCACACCAAAATGAATAATTCATTGTTGTTGTTGTTTTTTTAAAATCCCATATTCAGATTCAAACTGAAAAAATGACACAGTAATACTTTCAAAGTCCTGGTATTTGGTTGAGAGAAATAGGTTTTTTTCTATACTTCACTTCATTACTATTTTCTCCTATCTTTGTGAATGGTAAAGGATATGAAATGAATCCAGAAAAGTTGTAAATGCCGAGAATTAACAACTATTTTCTTTTCATCTTGTTTCATTTTCACCCAGAATGTTGTACGTATGTAAAAATATACCGTTCATGGCCAGCTTGATGGAATGATCTACTGTGGTTGAGCTTCCTTCAGAGGCTACTTAGCATAATTGGATTAACTGTCTTTTACAGATGCTAGGCTTAAAGTACAGAGAAAGGAGTCTTGTCACATAGGAAGAAATCGCCACTGGGAAAGAAACCATTGAACATTCAACACAATAAAAAAAAGACTTGCCTCCAGAAGTTGTAGGTGCTCCAACACCAGGGGTGAAATGCTACCGGTTTGGACTGGTTCGGGAGAACAGTTAGTGGACATGTGGCCTGGTTTGCCAAACTGGTAGTGACGGCTGGCTGGCCACGCCCCCAAACCGGTCGCCGCTCGCTCGCCCTGCCCCGCCCAGTCTCTGCTCTGCAACTTGCCTGCCTGAAGTGCTGTGCCCCTAATCTGCCTGCCAGGTAAGCCTGCGAAGTCGCGGCCTACCTAGCTGCCCCTGCCCCCCCCCACCATCCCAGCCTGCCTTCCCTACTCCATTCTCCATGGCCTGCAGCCCCGACATGCTTGCCTGCCTTCCACGCGGCCTTCCCGGTGTCCCCGTGGCCAGCTTGCGAAGGCAGGCAAGTGGAAGGCTGCATGGAAGGCAGGCAAGCATGTCGGGGCCAGCCGGCCACGGGGAAGGGAGCTAGCAGCCTTCCTGGCAGTCCCCCATGCCCACTTGCCTTCCGAGGTCAGCCTCCAGCCCGGCCCAGCCAGTGGGTGGGTGGGCGGCCCTTGGTGGAGATGCAGCTGCTGCTGCTCTGGGGCTGAGAGGGATGGCGGTGGTAGCGGTCTGGGATGGCAAGCGGATGTCCTGGGGCTGCACATGTGGTGCGCAGGTGCAGCAGCCCCAGGACATCCGCTTGCAGTCCCGCTCTCAGCCCCATAGCAGCAGCAGCAGAAGGTAAGGCTGACGCTGGCGGTGGGGGGGGAGGAAGACCCGCTGAAGGGGGGAGGGCGGCGGCAGGTGGTTCGCCATACCAGTAGCGACAGCTGGCTGGCCTACTCCCTTCCCCGCAGCCCTTCCGCCACGGGGAAGGGAGCTAGCAGCCTTCCTGGCAGTCCCCCATGCCCACTTGCCTTCCGAGGTCAGCCTCCAGCCCGGCCCAGCCAGTGGGTGGGTGGGCGGCCCTTGGTGGAGATGCAGCTGCTGCTGCTCTGGGGCTGAGAGGGATGGCGGTGGTAGCGGTCTGGGATGGCAAGCGGATGTCCTGGGGCTGCACATGTGGTGCGCATGTGCAGCAGCCCCAGGACATCCGCTTGCCATCTTGGACCGCTGCCGCTGCCGCTCTCAGCCCCAGAGCAGCAGCAGCAGCTCCACCAAGCATGGCAGGGCTGCGGCCCGTGGGGAAGGGAGTAGGTGAGGCAGGCTTACCAAATACGTTGGGTGGAGGATCTAGAAGGTAAGGCCGACACTGGCAGTGGGGGGGGGGAGGAAGACCCGCTGCGCTCATCTGAGGAGCCGCTTTAGAGGGACATGGCGAGGCTCACTCGCCTTTTGGAACTGGCATGCTCAACCGACTACCTTTGGCCGACTGCCACCCACTTGCCTTCCCCTGCACCTCGAGTCCCACTCCCCACATCCAGCCCATGACAGGGGACGCGCCGCAGCCGGGCCGGGCTGCCCGACCTCCCAGAGCACTTTCTTCCTTCTCCCGCCGCCAAGAGAAAGAGAGAAAGAAAAAAAGAAAGAAAGAGGAAGGAAAGGGAGAGAGGGAGAGAGAGAAAAGAAAGAGAGACAGAGACAAGAAAAAAGAGAAAGAAAGAAAAAGAGAGAAAGAGAAAGAAAGAAAGAAAGAAAGAAAGAAAGAAAGAGAGAAAGAGAAAGAGAAAGAGAAAGAGAAAGAGAAAGAGAAAGAGAA
>QLTV01003671.1:16650-26849 GCA_003457575.1 Thermophis baileyi | reverse complement strand
GTGGTTTGATTATATCTAAAACAAACTCTGCACTCATTAGAGCCCCACTATACGGAACCATTTTTGTAAGAATATATGTTTTACTAGAAATCGTCTGCTCACTGTAACAGCATTGCCAAAAAGGCATTAAGAGTTGTTAACCTAATCTTGCATAGCTTCTTCTCCTAATATTGAACTACAAACTAGGGCATACAAAACTTTTGCTAGACCAATTCTTGAATACAGCTCATCTGTCTGGAACCCGCACTGCATATTAGACATTAATACAATTGAACGAATCCAGAGATATTTCACGAGAAGAGTTCTCCACTCCTCTGCTTATGCCACCAGACTTGAAATTTTGGGCCTAGACAACTTAGAACTTCACCGTCTTCGATCCGATCTAAGCATAGTACATAAAATTATCCGCTACAATGTCCTACCTGTCAATGAATACTTCAGCTTCAACCACAACAATACACGAGCACACAATAGATACAAATTTAAGGTAAACCGCTCCAAACTCGACTGCAGAAAATACGACTTCAGCAACAGAGTGGACAAGGCCTGGAATTCACTACCTGACTCTGTGGTTTCTTCCCCAAACCCAAAAAACTTTAACCTTAGACTGTCTACTGTCGACCTCACCCCATTCCTAAGAGGTCTGTAAGGGGCGTGCATAAGCACACCAGCGTGCCTACCGTCCCTGTTGGATAGATGTTTAAATAGAAAAAAAGAGATAAATAAAAATATGAAAAATAAAATAAAATAAAAAAATAAAATAAAATAAAATAAAATAATAAAAAATAAAATAAAATAAAATAAAATAATAAAATAATAAAATAAAATAAAATAAAATAAAATATAAAATAAAATAAACATTGAACACAGAATCATAGGGCTGGAAGGGACCCCAGAGATCATGTAGTCCAAACCCCCTGCCCAAGGGAGGAGACTTTATACCAGGGGTGTCAAACTGGATTTCTTGGAGGGCCAGATCAGCATTGTAGTTGTCCTCCGTGGGCCAGCCAGGGGAGGGGGGATGGGACAGCTGGCCTCCTGCAGCACCCTGCCGGCCAAAATGGGGCGTGGTGGACCCATTTTGGCTGGCAGGGTGCTGCAGCAGGGTGTCCAGGCCAAAAACAGGACATGTGGGGGGGGCTGTGCCACCCCCCCCCCAGAGCCCTGTTTTCACTAGCAGAGGCACTGTGGGCCAGTCCTTTGCTATTCCCAGGCCGGCCCCACAGGCCAGATCTAAGCATCCCATGGGCTGGATCCAGCCTGAGGGCCTTGATATACACACAGACATATGGTATAAGGTCACTTCTAAATGGGGGAAAAAAGCAACTCACAATACTGACAACTTGTAGACATTGTAACTTTGAAGATGAATTGTGAAGAGGTTCATCGTAATTTCAAATGGTCATTAAGCAATCAGTTATAAGTCAAGGACTACCTGTAATAACTAATGTTAGTAGAATTGGATTTGCTGCTTTTCTATTTTTATTTATTTGTGCCTTTGAGTCAGCCGTCGTGACTCCTGGCGATTAACTAAACCAGTCACAGCAATTTTCTTGGCAAGATTTCAGAATCTTGGCCTGCTTCGTGGACTGAGAGACGCTCAGCTGGCCTTGTAGCTCGGGTGGGACTAGAACTCATGGTCTCCTGATTTCTAGCCTGGTGTCTTAACCATTACACCAAACTGGCTCTACATTTCCATTTGAATATGTGTGGCTGGGGAATTCTGGATGTTGAAGTCCACACCTCTTAAAGTTGCCAAGTTTGGAAAACACTGATTTAAGGCATGGCATGTTGTTGTTCAGTTGCTAAGTCATGTCTGACTCTTTGGGACTCCATGGAGAATAGAATTAGAATAGAATAGAATAGAATAGAATAGAATAGAATAGAATAGAATAGAATAGAATAGAATAGAATAGAATAGAATAGAATAGAATAGAATAGAATAACAGAGTTGGAAGGGACCTTGGAGGTCTTCTTGTCCAACTCCCTGCTCAGGCAGGAAACCCTATACCAGGGGTCGGCAACCTTAAATACTCAAAGAGCCACAAAGGTCCCAACCGGACGCCCCCCATTCAATTCTGGAGCCGACCGGAAGTCTGGTTCCCCCACCATAGAGTCTCCTCCTAGCATGGCGTCCTTTTTCCACTACCTGTCCTAATCGAAAGCCCTATCAATTGTAGAGCCAACCGGCGACAGGGAGCCGCAGCAGAGGGATGAACGAGCCACATGCGGCTCTAGAGCCGTGGGTTGCCGACCCCTGCCCTATACCATTTCAGACAAATGGTTGTCCAATCTCTTCTTAAAAACACTTCCAGTGTTGGAGCATTCACAACTTCTGGAGGCAAGTTGCTCCACTGATTAATTGTTCTACTGTCAGGAAATTTCTACTTAGTTCTAGGTTGCTTCTCTCCTTGATTAGTTTCCATCCATTGCTTCTTGTCCTGCCCTCAGGTGCTTTGGAGAATAAGTTGACCCTCTCTTCTTTGTGGCAGCCCCTGAGATATCGGAACACTGCTATTATGTCACCCCAGTCCTTCTTCAAGACTGAAATGAAGAGTCCTTTGTGCTCTCTGAGCTTGGTTGTTTTCTTCCAGACATTTCATTACCCTTTCACTGATGATGTTACCTAGTTTGGGTAATGAAACATCTGCAAGAAAGCAACCAAGTTCAGAGAGCACCAAGGATTGTTTGATTGTACCCAAATTCAAGCCCACTAAATAATCTCTTCTCTTGTCTATCAACGGCAGATGTTCTCTTGATGATGTTAAAATATCTGTTAAATACAACAGCAATTTGTCTTCGTCAATAGTGTTTGCCAAGGCGGTTAAATATTATTTAGATGAAGTCACTTTCAACAAAAAATGGATCTCTGCAGGGGACACAAAGCTGCAAAGAAAGAGCTGGAATAGAGTTTTGGAGGCGTGCAGCTTTTCACACACTCTGAAAGCTGAAAGCAGTTGGTTATGGAATTTTAATAGTTAGATTATAACCTCCATTTCTTGAAAGAAGTATAGTTATTACAGTCTGGAGTATGTAGCACTTATTCCCCCCCCCGTCTTTTCCTTCTCTTTTCCTATTTTTAGCCCCTTTGGGTAATTGTATCTGGGTTTACCTAAAACAAAAATACTTCTCGGGTTGATTTCTTATGTATTTTGTAGAAACGGTGAGAGCAGGAAGGCTAAGAAGCTTTCAGAAGCTCAAAAAGGAAGGGAAAAAAAGAGAAGAAAATAATATTGCTAGTCAGGTGAGCTTCTAATCCTTAAATAGATATTGTTTTATCTCTCCCCCCACCCCGCCCCTCTTTCTCTGCTACAGTATCTATCAGATTATCTAAGGTCAGAAATGAAAAGCAGCCAGCTAAAATTAGTTTGCCCCAAATTATCTCCTTTGGGGATTTTAAGCTCATATTGTATTTGTAAGCACACACTGCTTATTTCTTTTGATTGTGTTTGTCGGAAAGCAGTGCTGTGAAGTTTGTGTGTGTGTGTGTGTGTGTGTGTGTGTGTGTGTGTGTGTGTATGAGAGAGAGAGAGAGAGAGAGAGAGGGAGAGAGGGAGAGAGGGAGAGAGAGAGAGAGAGAAACATGAGATGATTGCTCCAAAATGAATGGGAAAGTGTGATCTCTTCACTCCAAATTTAAGGAATTAGCAAGTGAGTTAAACAATCCCTGAGAATTGACAGGTCAGTTGAAATAAGGATGTTCATTTTCTAAGATGAAAATGTGGTCTTAGGCCCAGCAGAATACTCATTTATTTATTTATTTATTTTTCATATTTCTCAATTGCCCATTTCCCCCAGAATAATAAGTTAAAGTTGTTGAGACTCTGGAAAGAGTGCAGAGAAGAGCAACGAAGATGATTAGGGGAATGGAGGACAAAACATATGAAGAACGGTTGCAGGAGTTGGGTATGTCTAGTTTAATGAAAATAAATTCTAGGGGTGACATGATAGCGGTGTTCCAATATCTCAGGGGCTGCCACAAAGAAGAGGGAGTCAAGCTATTCTCCAAAGCACCTGAAGGCAGAACAAGAAGCAATGCATGGAAGCTAATCAAGGAGACAAGCAACTTAGAACTAAGGAGAAATTTCCTGACAGTGAGAACAATTAATTGGAGGAACAGCTTGCCATCAGACATTGTGGGTGCTCCATCACTGGAGGTTTTTAGTAACAAATTGGACAGCTATTTATCCAGAATGGTATAGGGCCTATACTATAGGGTCTGCTGCTTGAGCAAGGGAGGTAGACTAGAAGATCTCCAACTCTGTTACTCTGAATAAGTTCGGGGATCTTCTGTCTGACATTTTCAGAAGAGGGGTGTTCACATCAAGAAGAAAAGGTTATTGGATAAAAAGTGGGTTCCAGAAAGGGGAACAGAGTACCTCAAAAACCTCTTCCTGACAAATACAGGAATTTGGTTAGCTGGGAAATCAGGACAATTCTTTGTGAGGGAAAGTATGTAGTACACTCCGTTGTCAACCACTGACTTTAAGAGACTGTAGGACAGTGATGGCGAACCTATGGCACGCGTGCCACAGGTGGCACGCGGAGCCATATCAGAGGGCACGCGAGGCGTTGCCCTATGTCAGCTCCAGCGCGCATGCGTGCACTGGCCAGCTGATTTTCAGCCTTGGGGAAGGCCGTTTTGCCCTCCGGAGGCTTCAGGGAAGCTTCCTGAAGCCCCGGAGTGCGAAAAACAGTCCAACGGGCAAACTGGAAGTCCGTTTTTCCGCGGAGGGGCAGCGGAGGGGGGTTGGGCACACATGCACCGCATGCATGGGGGGGAGGGAATGGGTGTGGGCACGTGCATGTGCGCTAGCGCGTGCACCCTCCCCTTTTGGCACTCAAACCAAAAAAGGTTCGCCATCACTGCTGTAGTAAGTTAACACCCACCCCTCTCCTAGAAAATGAAATATTTTAGGGAATATTAAAAAGGCAGAATATTATATTTCCCTGGATGGGAGAAACATGTTTTTAGGCAGGAAATAGACTCACTCTTAATAGCCCCCACCTTTGTCAATGGAACATTAAGGCCAGAGCCCAGCTCACTCATTCCCCCCACCCTTGTCAATGGGCAGTCTATTCTACATAACAAAGATCTACCCCTTCAAGCAGATCCATCTAGCAAACAGAAACTGGGCAATGGCACCTGGGAACATTACATCAGCCAAGCCTGGTGGGACCCAGACAAAAGCCTACAGAGTTAGCTAAGACCCCCGTGAGCCCAGCTCACTCATTCCCCCCACCCTTGTCAATGGGCAGTCTATTCTACATAACAAAGATCTACCCCTTCAAGCAGATCCATCTAGCAAACAGAAACTCAGCAATGGCACCTGGGAAGATTACATCAGCCAAGCCTGGGACACAGACAAAAGCCTACAGAGTTAGCTAAGATCCCTGTCCCCTGGGAGTCTGACCACCAATCAGAGTGCATTTCTTATACAGGAACAGGAAACTCTGAGGTGGGGCCCAACAGAGGGTATAAAAAACTCAGGGACTCTCAGCAACGCCCTTCTTTTCTTCTTCAACATCTTCGAAGCATGTGATCCCCCTTTTCCCCAGCGACCTCAAACCATGTGGTCCTTCTGTCCACCATTAAACCATCATTCCAAGCAGTCTCCATGTTTCCAGTGTCTTTTTCCCCACTTGGAACTGAACCCAGGAGGACATTTCTTACAACAAGACAAAATATGCACATGCAGGAAGGCATGGGGTACAAGGACCCTCCCCCATCAAATCCTGCATAATGCAATACAGTGAGAACTTAGATTCTTTCTCTCGACATACTTTTCAGATTCAGAGCAGTGGTTCATGGATGGATGAAGATTTTTGTGGACTCCAAGGTACTTGTACTCCAAGGTTTTATGGGTGCATTTTTAACATAAGGTTGAAACAAAGAATGGAGGTCTTCTGGTCCAAACCCCAGCCCAGTGCAAGAATCTTCATTCAGTTCTTGACAAATGGCTGTCCAATCTTTTCTTGAAAAACTCTAATGATGAAAATGACATAACTCTAGGAGGGAGACAGACTGTTCCATTGCTTCATAACTCTCCAGTCAAGAAATTCCTCTGAATTTCAAGTTTAGCTCCCCCTCTGTACAGTTTCCACCCACTTGTTCTTTTCTTGTCCTCAAACACCATGGAGAATAAATCCACAATCTATAACCTTTTCCCTGGGACAGTCCTTCAAGTATTGGAAGACTGTTAGTATGTCTCCCCTCTATCTTCTGTTCCTTAGGCTAAACATGTTGTTCTGACCTAGGCTTCCTTAGAAAGCATGAAGCAGAGTCTTAGTCCTGGCAAAACCTCTTTTATTTACACGACTGTGAATTCCTTTCATTCACAGTCCACAAGGCTTGGCAAACAGTCTTTCAGAGGAATATTTATCAACACAAACCTTATCTCACTTGGAATGCTGCCAGAGAACTAGTTTCCAAATGCAGGGCAAGGCAAAACTTGGCACAGAGTCTATTAGAGTCACAAACAGAACTTTCCACTCTTGAAACGGCCGAAGGAACTAATTGTTTCCTGCAAAAGCCCACGCCCCATTCGCTCCTCTTTTGTTTCCTATGGGCGGGGCCAATCATCTCCAAGGTGTGGCTTTACTTCCAAGTTGACCCTGCTTTCTTAGTTGTTCTTGTCTTCTGGCAACTCTGCGCATGCGCACACTGGGAACAGGCTCCAGCTGTTCCTCTGCCTCACTGCCGTCTAGCTCCCTCTCTGCCTCCGACGCAGAGCCCGCGTCCGAACTTTCCCCAGCCCCCAGGACTAGCCCATGTTCCTCCCCAACCTCCTCAGTGTCTGACTCCGCTGCCAGCTCTGCTGGCTGCTGGTGGGCCACAACACATGCCCAGATAGATACATTTTGTGGGTGCATCCATTTCTATGGGCAGATGAGTGATCACCAGAACTTGAACATTTTCGCACAGGTAACAAAAGGGGAGGAACCTTGTGATTTGTCTGAAAAAGTGTTCTCACCTTTGGTGTGTATTATGAATGGTTCCTCAAATGAATACAGGTAGAGGCTAGGGGTAGATGGAGTAAAAATAGGTTTTCTTCTCAAAGCTTGCACATAATGAAACAGCCTTAACTGCAATTTGATCACTATGCCGAGAATAACCTTCATATCTTTTGTTCTTACAAATTAATTTTGTTTTAACAAATTGGTGGTGACAAGTTAATATGGCTACACGTGCCTGTTTTTACACTGATCATTACCACATGCAAAGGAAATTACTGAAGCATCAGCCAACCTTTCTCTGTAGACTACATTTTCACAAGTGGGAGAAACTAAGGCTCTTGGCTACTTATTTTAGGCTAAATTGGAAGGGGAAAAGTGTCTTAGCCCTTGAAATCAATTCATTTTTGCCTTTTTTTAGTAGTCCCTCTTTTATAATCCTGTCTGATCCATCTTCTGTTATTGACTTCTTCCATGGCAGGGAGAACGTTGCTACAATTTTACACCATAAATTTTGAAAATGGATATTTATTTCTTCTCCTATAGATCCTTTGGTTTCACAGGTCCTAGGCACAGTTCAACAGCTCCGAAGGTTTTCTCTTTCTCTGTAAATTTTGCAGAGGTGGTTATTACAGTAAAATGCAGCTGAGTTTTTGCTATAACTGGGTGGCCACAGATTCCAAGCCCTGGCTATTTAATGCGCCGAGTTGAATGGAAGTGATAAGGAAGACAAAAATTGGCAGGGGCGTCTACAAGCTTGCAAGCTTGCATGAAGATGGCAAAAGTAGCTTTGTGCCACTTTTTTTTAGTGGTGCTTTCTTCATTTTGTTGCAAGCTTGCAATCTGCCCCTTCAGACATCTGTGAATCTTGACCTCTACTGAGTTCAGCTGTATCTCATTTTCAGTCTCCTAAGGAATAGAATAGAATAGAATAGAATAACAGAGTTGGAAGGGACCTTGGAGGTCTTCTAGTCCAACCCCCTGCTTAGGCAGGAAACCCTACACCATTTCAGACAAATGGTTGTCCAATCTCTTCTTAAAAACTTCCAGTGTTGGAGCATTCACAACTTCTGGAGGCAAGTTGTTCCACTGATTAATTGTTCTAACTGTCAGGAAATTTCTCCTTAGTTCTACTGTAAGTTGCTTCACTAGACTAGCCATGCCCAGTTCCTGCAAGCGTTCATTATATCTTTTAGCCTGCAGTCCCCTAATCATCTTTGTTGCTCTTCTCTGCACTCTTTCTAGAGTCTCAACATCCTTTTTACATCGTGGCGACCAAAACTGAATGCAGTATTCCAAGTGTGGCCTTACCAAGGCATTATAAAGTGGTATTAGCACTTCACATGACCTTGATTCTATCCCTCTGTTTATGCAGCCTAGAACTGTGTTGGCTTTTTTGGCAGCTGCCGCACACGGCTGGCTCATATTTTAAATGGTTGTCCACTAGGACTCCAAGATCCCTCTCACAGTTACTACTGTTGAGCAAGGTACCACATTCCTCTCCTGGTATCTATTCCTCTCCTGCTTCTGTCTATCAATTCATCCATGTTTAATTAAGATCTCTTCACCTCTTGAAGGTTATGTTCTTTGAGGCATGATCTGAACAAAACCACCACAACAACCAAAGCTGGGCATACAAGACAATTACAGAAGTTCTCGACTTACGACCAGTCACAACAGACCTCCCTGGGGCTACTTATGAGTCAGATTTAAAGTTCCAATGCATCCCCTCAGTTTCAGGATTGCATTTGTGGCCATTTACAATGTCCAATAGTCACATTATTGGGACTTACACCATTTTTTTTGCTGAAAACTGGGATTTACTTCCAGTTTCCAGCAAAAAAATACCCATTGTAGACAATGGATTTGCAAAACGATAGTGCCGTTCACTTTATAACTGTCACATTTGTTTAATGACTGCCACAAAAAAGGCTGCAAAATTGGGTGTGGTCTCTGTCAGGGTTCCAAGTAACACCCCCCAACGAAGGAAAACTCCGAGGCTTGAGTTTCCTCAAAGTTCCATTTTATTACAGATGTCATATTGGCGCCTCTGGGAAAACCTGAATCTGAAAGCTTCCAGGTTTTCCCCACCCAAAAGAAAGTCCCAAGTCCCTGCCCCAGCACCCACATGTCCATCACATTGTCCAATCAATGCACCGTTCCAACTGGAGATGCCTCCCAAGCACACCCCTCCAGATGCAGGGCAGAGTGGCCTTGACTCTCGAAGAAAGGAATGTTATTTTGACTATAGTTCCCCACTCATACAATCCCCTCCTCCCAGTTTCCCACAGCACTAAATGTGGCAGGCCTGAAGATCCAACGCCCAAGATGGTTTCCAGGCCTGACAGTCTCATCTCTTCCTCTTAACAACCAGCATGATGATGTACAATTCTAATTCTGGGTTCAGTTACAGTCTTAAATCAAGGACTATCTGTATACTTTAAAGGGCTCCATCCCACATGTAGAACAGTCTTTTCAGATGCAGTAGCCAGACAAAATTGTGTGTGATGTTGATTCGGTTCAGTCACTGAACTGGGCATGGATAGTCTAGTGAAGAGAAGGACCAGGGGAGACATGATAGCAGTCTTCCAATGTTTGAGGGGCTGCCACAGAGAGGAGGGAGGCCAGACAAGGAATAATGGATGGAAACTGATTCAACCTGGAGAGATTCAACCTGGAAATAAGGAGGAATTTTCTGACAGTGAGAGCAATCAACCAATGGAACAGAAGTTGCCTTCGGAAGTTGCAGGAGCTTCATCACTGGAGGCTTTCAAGAAGAGACTGGACTTCCATCTGTCAGAAATGCTGTAGGGTCTCCTGCTTGGTTGGGGGGTTGGGCTAGATGACCTACAAGGTCCCTTCCATCTCTGTTAATCTGTTAATCTTCTTGTATCTATAATTGCATTCCTTATTAAGATGATCACTATAAAATTATATATAGCTTATCTTTGAACTTATTGAATCATATAGTTGAAAGCAGTGGTGGGATTCAGCCGGTTCGCGACGGTTTGGCTGAACCTGTTGTTAATTTTTTGCGTAGTTCGGGGAACTGGTTGTTCCCACCACTGGCTGGCCCCGCCCCACCCACTGGGGTTGCCATTTGGGGTGACTGCAGGGGCTGCAGGGGGATGACTGGAAGCCGCGCTGATCAGCTGGGAGGTGGCAATGGACCGGCCGCACCGATCAGTCAGTTCAGTCAGACCTTCCAACTTCACGAGATCTTTTTCACCCTGAGAAGTTGGAAG
>QLTV01003670.1:264826-277671 GCA_003457575.1 Thermophis baileyi | reverse complement strand
CTGCTCTGAACCTTTACACAAATAAACCTGTGTTATCCAACCCTTCGTGGTCTTGTGTCCTGAATTGGTGACAAGATTTGCTGCTACATTTCTGGTGACTGCGGCAGGACCCAAAGAGTCTTGGGACTCTCTGGAGGGCCCACCCTGCTGCCGGTGACTGTTGTGTTAGGGGAAACCTCCCAGGCGCCATCGGACCCCTTCGTTCCGAGGGACTTTCCAGTGACCAAGGGCCCCGGCGGTGGCAGTTGACCCCTCCAAGAACCACTGGTGAAGGGAGAGGAGACCAGGAAATTCTCAAGCTGGCCGGAGGACGTAAAGGATGCCAGGAGGCAAGTATTGGGAAAATCCCTCCCTGTAAGCAGGGACGGAGGAGAGGACTGATCACCCTCTCTTTAAAGGTGGGAGGATTGTTAAGTGTGTATGAGGTGAGAGGCTACTGCGGTTCCCAAAGGTGACTATTATTATTATTATTATTATTATTATTATTATTATTATTATTATTTATTAAATTTGTATGCCGCCCAACTCCCAAGGGACTCTGGGCGGCTCACAACTATAAAAAACTATTAAAAGAAAACATAATAAAAACAGTTAAAAACAGTTAAAAACCCTCTCGATAAACATGACTGTGAGTGTCCAGCGCCCTGGGCCAGTAGAGAGCGAGTGGCGTTCGCAGTTCCCATCAGAGACCGTGCTCATCCGGCTCCCTGGGTCGGACGTGAACGTGTGGAAAATCCTGGTGTTTTCTTGGGAGGAAGGACCCCATACCTTCCTCTCATACCCCTTTCTCCTTATTTGTCTTGTCTGGTGCCCAGGGAGGATCATGGGAGGGGGTGGAAGTGTGCCCCTTACTCCGCTGGAGTGTATGTTGAAGCATTTTAGTACGGCTTGTTAAGGAATTGTGCAGAGTAACCTCTGGGCCCTGAAGGTTTGCACAGTTCACCGTAATGTTGCAGTAGATATGAGTAATGGTTCAGTCAATACACAGATACGTTAAAGTGTATAAATGTAGTTTACTTAAAGAGATAGCACAGTCCAAATAACAGTCCGAATCATACACGTTCAATCAGTCAGTGTTCAGAAGTACAGTAGTCTTCTTACCAGCCTTTCTTTGTCTTTATCAACAAAGATACTCTACTATCACAGATAGCTAGCTACACACAGAGCTTACTTTTAGACACGAAGTCACTCAGCAATGAATCAGCAAAAGAGAGAGAACTCTAACCATGTTCTCTAGCTCCCTCTTATGGCCGTTACTGCCAGTCAGAATGCACCAATGCATTTAAAGCAATATTACATATATACATTAAACAGTGATTTGTGGCTTGTTTATATTAACCAACCCAACCGTTTGGACAGAGTCCTAACACGGCTTATGTGACTCAGGACTATGGTATTAAGTGGAGTAGGCGTAGGTTGAGGACCTTCTGTGAGGTAGACTGGCCAGCCTTCAAGGTAGGGTGGCCTGATAAGGGAACATTAGACCCCTCTGTTGCCTTAAAGGTACATCAGAGAGTGTTCCATCCCACATTAGGACACCCAGACCAAGCTCCCTACATCGATGTATGGCTAGGTTTACTACAACGACCTCCACCCTGGATCCAAAATTGTCAGGCAGAGCAATGTAGACTCCTGGTATCACGCACACTGCCACGAAAGAAAGGGAAGAAGGTCATGCCAGTTCTACCTAGTGTCCCGGAAGAATTACAACATCCACCGCCATATGTACCCCTGCATGGATTAAAGGGGGCTTCCCTAACTCCAGCCTCCCCCGACGGGGAAGACCCATCCACCTCCTCAGGGACCTCGTGGCGCTTAGGCCTGATGTCCCCTATGTTGAAAAGTTCTGCAGATAGGCAGAGCCGAGGCACTGCCATAACCCAACCGGATATGCTGGAACGATCCGCCCAAGCAAGACCATCACTAACAGGGGCTGGCATGGAGCCCGATGCAGGGGAAGGGCTCGATGAAGCTATGGGGGGACTCTCAGTCGAGGACAGGGAAGAAGAAGGCCCAGTAGCTGACCGAACAAGGGCTAAAACTGAGCAAACGGTCCTGAATGCCCCCCTCAGACAGGTGGATCAGCTAGTTGTCAGCAAGGATGATCCAGCAGAGACAGCTACCGCCCCCCTGTTCCAACATGTGCCCTTCACTACCTCGGATCTCCTCAATTGGAAGTTCCACTACGGCCCCTTTAGTGAGAAGCCAAATGAAGTGGCTGACCTTGTGAAAACCATTGTGGACACCCACAACCCCACTTGGCTGTATCTCCAACAGTTAATGGGTACTTTGTTTAATCCAGAGGAAAGGGAAAAGATTAGAATTGCGGTGACAAAAATTGTAAAACCCGACCTGGCCCCACATGGCAACCTTGAAGAATATGTCGAGCAGCGCTTCCCTTCAAAAGACCCCTTGTGGAATCCCTATCACCACTTGCGGGACATCCAGGATTATCAGAACTTGACTGTGCGGGCAGTTCGTGCAGCAGGGAAGCCAGCTGTTAACATGTCCAAACCTTCCCTGGTGATACAAGAAGCCACCGAGAGTCCGGAAGCTTTTTACACTCAGCTGCTTGAGGCTTATCAAATGTATACACCCATTGACCCCACAGAGCCTGCGAATGCACGAATGCTTGCCTTTATATCGCAAAGTGCCCCTGATATACGGAGAAAATTACAGCGATTAGAGGGAGCCCTGGCGAAGCCGATGAGTGAGTTGATGGAAGTGGCCCGGAAAACCTTTGTGAACAGGGACAAAGAGGAAGAGAAGAAGGACCAGAAAATGCATAAGAAAGTTGAATTGCTAGCTGCCGCCATGATGGGGGTACCAAGGGCAAGGGGAGGCGTCAGAGGCAGAGGAGTAGGTCTAGGACGTAACCAGTGCGGCATCTGCCGAAAAGAATAGCAATAGCAATAGCACTTAGACTTATATACCGCTTTACAGTGCTTTACAGCCCTCTCTAAGCGGTTTACAGAGTTAGCATATTGCCCCCAACAATCTGGGTCCTCATTTTACCCACCTCGGAAGGATGGAAGGCTGAGTCAACCTTGAGCCGGTGAGACTTGAACCGCCAAACTGCAGCTAGCAGTCAGCTGAAGTAGCCTGCAGTACTGCACTCTAACCACTGCGCCACCTCGGCTCTGGAAGGGCACTGGAAGGGTGAATGCCCGGAAAGGGAGAAGGAAGAGGGAGGGAGGCTTGCGAACAGTTATAGAGGTGGCCGTGGGAGAAGCCAGGGAGGGAGAGGACGAAGAGAAGGATTTACCAGAACCCCCCTCATAGGCCTGGCAGAAGTGGAGGACTGAGTGGATGTGGATATTACCTCCGAAGGACCAGCTTGATCATCCTTCTGTGGTTCTGGGGGGAGGAAATTTAATCCCCTCAGAACGGGTTCGCAATTTGGGTGTCCTCCTGGACTCACAGCTGAGATTAGATCAACACCTGACAGCAGTGGCCAGGGGGACCTTTGCACAGGTACGTCTTGTGCACCAACTGCGGCCCTATTTAGATCAGGAGGCTCTGCTCACGGTCACTCATGCCCTTATCACCTCACGGCTTGACTATTGCAATGCGCTCTACATAGGGCTACACTTGAAGAGTGTCCGGAGACTACCACTGGTCCAGAATGCAGCTGCGCGAGCAGTCATGGGTGTGCCAAGGTACACCCACACAAGTGCCATCCTTCGCGAGCTGCATTGGTTGCCGATTGCGCTCCGGTCACAATTCAAGGTGTTGGTTGTTACCTTTAAAGCCCTACATCGCTCAGGACCAGTTTATCTGCATGCCCGCCTTATGCCACATTCCCCCCATCGACCAGTGAGGTCGCACAGGGTTGCCCTTCTTCAGGTCCCGTCGGCCAGACAGTGCCGGCTGGCGGGACCGCGGGGGAGGGCCTTCTCTGTAGCCGCTCCGACTCTGTGGAACCAACTTCCCCCCCGAGATCCGTACTACCCCCACCTTACTGGCCTTCCGTTTTTATATGTTTTATTTTTTATGATGTAAGCCGCCCAGAGTCCTTCGGGAGTTGGGCGGCATATAAATTTTATAAAATAAATAAATAAATAAATAAATGGGACTGAGGCCAACCGGGTTCAGCCCGCCTCCCGGAACCTGTGGTCAGTCTAACAATAGGAGGCAAGCCTATCCCCTTCCTTGTAGATACTGGGGTCACCCGTTCAGTTCTAACCCAACCTCTGAGCCAGGCCTCCCCGTACACTATCAACATCCAAGGAGCAACAGGAAAAATATTTGGAACCATTTTTGGAACCCCTGACCTGTAATACAGGAGGGAAAACCATAACTCACCAATTTGTGTACATGCCTGACTGTCCTATACCCCTGCTTGGCAGAGATCTGTTGTGTAAATTGAGGGCGCAAATCTCCTTTGAGGAAGATGGCTCAATGGAAATGGAGTTCGGAAAGGTGAAGATGGAGGTTAGGGAAGAGGGATGGAGAATGCTGGTGGCACAAGAAATAGAGGAAAATGCCAGATGGAGAGAATTTGATGTCCCTCATGTGTGGGCAGAAGATAATCCCCCTGGGTTTGCCAGCCACCATCCCCCTATTATAGTGGAAGAAATTCCAGTGAAAACACCGGTGAGAATCAGACAGCGTACATACCCCAGAGCCATAATACAAGCCATCCAGAAAGTGATAGATTTATATTTGACCCATCAGATCCTAGTCCCCACAGAATCAAAGTGGAATACTCCGATATTGCCAATACCAAAAGGTGAAGGTAAATACAGACTAGTTCAAGATCTAAGGGTCGTTAATGAGGCCACAGTAACAATACATCCGGTCGTGCCGAACCCCTATGTCCTATTGGGGTTGATTCCCCAGACGGCTAAGTGGTTCTCAGTAATCGACTTAAAAGATGCTTTCTTTACTATACCTATACATACGAAGAGTCAGCACTTGTTTGCTTTTGAATGGGAAAGTCCAGTGACAGGAAGAAAACAACAGTATGCCTGGACAAGGTTGCCCCAAGGATTTAAGAACTCCCCCACTCTTTTTGGAGCTGCATTAGCAAAGGATTTGGAGGCTTTGGAAACTGACTCCAAATACGCCTTTCTGACAGTTCAAGTGCATGGTGCGTTGTACAAAGAGAGGGGACTTATAACAGCGGGAGGAAAAGATATTAAGTATGGATCCCAAATATTGAGGCTATTGGACAGTGTGTGGGCACCAAAGGAAGTTGCGGTAATGCACTGTAGAGGGCATCAGAAGGGTTTATCAGACATTCAGCGAGGAAATAGCAGGGCAGACCGGGAAGCACGAATAGCAGCGCACAAAACGCTTAAGGTGCAAGCAAACTGCTTAACTGTGTGGGTCCCAGAGGAACAAGTGAGACCAAGCTACACCTGCGATGAAGTAGAACAGGCAGAGGCACTTGAAGCTAGAAAGGAAGAAGGTTGGTGGATCCTGCCTGACCAACGGGTCTTTGTTCCAAAGCACATGGCATGGGATGCAGTCCAGCAGGTCCATAAGCAACTCCATCTAGGGAAGACCGCATTGGCTAATGCCTTACAAAGAGAGGTTTACATTGACAAAATACACAGCATTGCAGCAAATGTTTGTGCTAGATGCAAAACCTGTGCAGCCAATAACTCAAGACAAGGACCACAACCTCCTCAAGGACACCAACCAAGGGGAAACTATCCATTTGATTCCTTGATGATAGATTTCACCGATATGCCACGGTCAGGCCCATATAGAGCAATGCTGGTTATAGTGTGCACCTACATTGGATGGCCGGAGTGCATACCAACAAGGACTAAGAAGGCAACTGAGGTGGGAAAAGCTTTGCTCCAAATCATAATTCCCCGATATTGACTGTCATCTAGGATCTCTTCAGATAATGGTCCTGAATTCATTCACAAGGCCACCCAGAAGGTAGCTGCTATGCTAGGGATAACGTGGAAGCTCCATTGTAGTTTCCACGCCCCTTCCGGGGAAAAAGTGGAGAGAATGAATAGAACCATTAAGGAAAAACTAGCTAAAATATGTCAGGAAACCCAACTTAAATGGCCAGACGCCTTAAGTATGGCCCTGGTTGCAGTAAGGTGTGCCCCACAAAAGGGATTGCTGGTCTCACCTTTTGAATTGTTATATGGAAGGGTCCCTAATTTGATTCGACCCAATGTCCAAATTACTACACAGGTGGCAGATACTGTCAAATTGAAACAATTGGCAGCTCTTAATACAGTAGTCCGGAGATTACAGCAATATGTGTTAACCTGTAGACCCCACGTTCTAGTCACTTCAACTCATAATATTCGCCCGGGCCAGGAGGTCTGGGTAAAGGACTGGAAAAGGGAAGTTTTAAGCCCGAAATGGAAAGGGCCTTATACGGTAGTTATGTGTTCTCCCCTTGCTGTTAAGGTTGCTGAAATCAAATCCTGGATCCATTGGTCCCGAGTTAAATTGGCTGCCCCGACCCAGTGGACGGTCAGAACAGACCCCGCCCGACCACTAAAACTAACTCTTAACCAAACCAAAAGGAAACTCTCCCTTTCTGGTGACGCTCCGGAGGCTGTCCCTCTACGAACGGGAGAGAAGGAAGAAACCCCTGCAGGTGTTACTCCGGAAGCTAACATCCATCGCACGGGCAACGAGAGGAAATTACCCTGGAAACTACGATCACATCATAAGCAACTCTAAGGGAATTGTGTAATTATATGGGGTGTAATATTTGGAAAAAGGGGGGTGAGGAGGGAGAGCGGTATAGTCTTAGAAGCAACATGGACCCCCCTAGTAGACGGATGAGGGAAACTGCATGTATCCAAAAGGGGCTCATGCCAGCAGTTTGGGTGGTGATAATGTTGCTATTAGTTAGTGTGGTTCTTAATACCCTGTGTCTGTATAAGACATTGATTGCTGAAAGGAGGGGAAGGGATGAGGGACTAGCCATAGATGATGATTGTGAAGAAATCCTCACCCCTACCCCTACTGAAATAACCCTTAACGATGATTTTCGGGGTCTTGAGGGAATCTCTACCCCTACTCTTATTGAGAATGGCCCGACGGCTGTGCCCAGGGTTTACAACCCAGGAACGCCTCTCAGCCAGGGGGTTGGGATCCCAAAGAGGCCCTGTGCCCGAAGTTCCTATGGCCCTCCTCCTCCCGTGACTGAGGCCTTGCCAGTGCCATCAAGTCCCTTCCCTAAGTGTACTAAGTGTTTTATTACCTTACCCTCAGGCAAGCATTTTGTCTATAGTACTTCTCAACCCCCCAATTGCTACTCATTTAATCTCCCCCCTTGTGAGCATGAAGAGACGCGATATTGGCAATGCTCATATAATGGTACTATAAGGTGTCACGTCCTGAGGGCCCCTTGGATTCCCAACACCGTCCGTGAGCGGAACCGGGCTAGGGTACCGCGCCAAACTAAAACAATTGGGCAAGGACCTTGTACTCAATGTATGACCGAGGGAGCCCTGCTGGCCAGGATAGGGAAACCAACGACATGTATTCAGTTTGTCCTAACCTCTTGTATTTATGGCTCAACCCGATTAAGCCGGACATATAAGAGGTGTAATGGGATAGAGGGGATCCTGTGTTATACTGATTCCTCTCGAACCCCAAATAACGCCAAACCACCCCTTGAGAAGCCAACCAGTCCTCCCCCAGATCACTCCCTATGTCCTAATAATTGTACACAGTGTATAAAGACTGTGTTAAAAGGGCGAACAGTTACCACTACTTTGGTGTACCATACTATCAGTGTCCTGGAAAGCGTACCCCTTGTTGTTATAAGGGGACATGGTACACCATGTGTGATCAAAAGGCTGAGTGCTATGATCCCAAGGTCAATCCGGCTCAAACATGGCTGATTGCTAGGAGCCGGGGTCCCGTAATGGGCCTGTGATATCACAAACTCAGATATTATCAGCCACAAGCCCTGGTACTCTACAATTTGATGTGTGCAAAGTGGCACAATGGCCAACCTCATGTGGAAGTGATGTTATATGGCACAGGCACTATGCATTAGTAGACATTTACATATGCCCCTATCAGTACCCGGCAGGGAGTGGAAAATGGGATTGTAGCAACACAGAGGAGAGATTCTGTCCCACCTGGAGTTGTGTTGCATGGGCAACATATGAGCCGAACAAAGGAAAAGGGACCTATCTCCAGATATCAAGGGTACCAGCCCTCACAAGTTGTCTACCATACCAATGTAACCTTGTTAACATCACGATAACCAACCCTCAGTTGTGGATTTCCCGGTATGGAGCGACAATGGGCATAAGACTGTGGGCTTCTGGCACGGACCCTGGAGGTATTGTCCGTTTGTCCTTGGAGACCAGATATCACCCCTCTAAGAATTATTCCAGATACTTTTCTGAGTTCTGGGAGGAGGTGGAAATTGAGTTTCAACCATCTCAACAGGCTCGAAACCTATTCCTGGAACTGGCCTCCACTATTGCCCATACTCTAAATGTATCCAACTGTTATGTGTGTGGGGGAACAAGGATTGGAGACCAGTGGCCCTGGGAGGTTCAAGAATGGGACTACTCCAATCCATACAATCTCTCGGCCATGCCAAAACATCAACCTGAGTCAAGGTGGGAATTGAAGACAACAATTGTAGCTCAGTGGTGTCTGGCCAACTCCCAAGGGAGTGGACCACAGGTAGGAGACACCAGCTGCTTGGAGACTCAGGAATGGAATCTAACTACTGGTGAATGGAACTATTGGCCTAATAATACTAATAACTTTTGGTCAGATTTCTCTCTAGAAAATATTACTGAGGCCCCTCCTGGAGTACATTGGATTTGTGGAAGGATAGCATATAGTGCCCTCCCAGTAGGTTGGAAAGGTACATGCACGCTAGGCATAGTAAACCCTGCCTTCTTCATGTTGCCCCTGAACCAGCCACAGGTACTGGAGGCCGACCATTGGGAGGGACAACTGAAAGCAGACTTTAAAATAGGGAATTGGGAGGATGATGAATGGCCCCCGGAACGTATAATTCATTATTATGATCCTGCTTCTTGGGCAAATGATGGGAGTTATGGATACCGCACTCCCATCTACATGATAAACCGAATTATACGATTACAGGCTGTTGTAGAAATAATTGCCAATGAGACAGCTCAAGCATTGCGGACATTGGCACTACAGCAGAGGAAATTTAGGGATGCAATTTATCAGAACCGGCTAGCTTTAGATTATCTTCTAGCAACTGAAGGAGGGGTGTGTACAAAGTTCAATTTTACTAACTGCTGTTTGGAATTTGATGATGTTGGGGAAATAATTGAAAGGAGTGCCCGCCACATTGAAGCAGTGACCCATGTCCCAGTCCAAAAGTGGAAAGGGTTTGAGCTTGGTCAAATCTTCGGAACTTGGTTTCCCAAGCTTCCTGGCCTATAAGCTATTGTGGCTCTTATTGGGTTGATAGCGGCTGGATGTGTGATCCTGCCGTGTGTTCTCCCAATTTTTGTCCGTACCATATCAAATAGCTTGTCTTTATTGGTGAAGAGGGAGGCTGTCACCCAGGTTATGGCACTATGGGACTATGAGACCCTGCGCACAGTGGAAGAGCACTCACCTGTGTATGAAACTACACAGTAATCAGGATGATTCAGGTGAAGTTTCAAAGGGGGGAATGAGGCAGGTGGGGGGGAAGATATTATACAGGTAAAATAATATTAATGGTAAGATTAGTTCTTGTGTGTAATGCAAGCTTTAGGAAAGTACAGAAAAGATTGCTAAATGTACCCAACTATTGCTTAATGACCTATGTGCTAGATAATTACTGTAACATTAACTGTAAGAAGGTGTTTACTGAAACTAACATATGGTGTAAGATAAGCCCCAGCCTTGTGTATGTATCCTTATATGGGAAATTAGAGTAAGATAACCAATTATGAAGACTTCTCCTTTCTGTCTTAAGCCTGGTATAGCTAGATAAGGGCAACGCCTCAGGAAGGGCTGGGGTTGCAAAATGAATAAAAGTAATACCTCGGGTGTAGCCCGGGGTTCAGAATTTGCCGTGCTAATGCTCTGAACCTTTGCGCAAATAAACCTGTGTTCTCCAACCCTTCGTGGTCTTGTGTCCTGAATTGGTGACAGGATTTGCTGCAACACTAGTACCAGTCTTAGGTGTTCCTCGGCTGCCCCAGCTTCGTGGCTGCCTCTTCTCCTCGTCGTGGCTGAGAGGGAAAGAAAAACCCCGGGTCAGGCAGGAGAGTTGCGACTCTCCACGACCTCGCAGGGCATCCCTCTTTGCTTCGCCTCCCCTACAGGGAGGCTTTGGCTCCTCTCGGAGCCCACCAATGGGGAGAATTCAGCATGGGAGCGTGGAGACCCACTCTTCGTGTCCTATCTCGCCACGACGTCAACTGGCAGTCCCCCCATGTCCTCACTGCCTCTGCCACCGGTTGCAGCAGTCTGGGGGGTTTTCCTGGTCGCTTTTTCATAGTGGTGCAGATGGTGCAACTTTTCACATAACTGTCCACGTCTTTCTTCATGCCAGGCCACCAGAATTGCCTCCGCGCTAAGTGTAAAGTCTTTAGGAACCCAAAGTGGCCCGCCGATTTGACATCGTGGCTCCTCTGGAGGATTAAGGTGCGTAGGGACTCTGGGATGTAGAGTTTCGTCCCTTTCCATGCTAGGTCCTCCCTTTTTGTCAAGATATGTTGGTTGTCCTGGAACCAGGGGTCTGCTAGCAGTTTGGTTTTGAGTTTCGTGGTTAGATCGCTTGCGGGTCGGTCTTGCCGGTCTCGGCGTTGTCGTATGGTGGTCACTTCGGCTGCTGTTTGGGTAGGGGGGGATGATGGCGTCTACTACCTTCTCCCGTTCACATTTGTACTGGGGCATGCGGGAGAGGGCGTCAGCTAGGAAATTCCTCCCCCCTGGGATGTGCCTTTAGCACGAAATTGAATCGGTTGCAGTGTTGAGCCCAGCGGACTTGTTTGGGCGATAGTTTCCGCGGGGTCCTAAGGGCCTCCAGATTTTTGTGGTCAGTCCAGACTTCAAACGGTTTCTCCCCCCCTTCTAGCAGGTGGCCCCAGGTTAGCAGTGCCCATCTTACCGCAAAAGCCTGTTTTTCCCATGTGGCCCATCGCCTCTCTGTGTTCGTGAGTTTGCGGGAGGTGTAGGCACAGGGTTGTAATTTTCCTTGGGTATTTCTTTGGAGTAGCACTACTCCCACTGCCACGTTGCTGGTGTCTGCTTGAATGACGAAGGGTTGTTCGGGGTCAGGATGCTTCAGCACCGGTTCCTTTGCAAAAAGTTCTTTTAGTGTTTCAAATGCCTTTTGGCAGGTTAGGTCCCACTGTAGGGGTTGTCCTGGGTGGGGCTTCGTCCCTGGGCCCCCTGTCTTTAGGAGGTCTGTCATGGGTTTGGCAATCTTCGCGAAGGAGGGGATGAATTGCCTGTAAAAGTTTGCGAATCCTAGGAAGCTTTGTAGCTGTCTGCGGGTGCGAGGGGGCTGCCAGCCTAGGACGGCTTGTACTTTGGCTGGGTCCATCTCTATGCCCTCATTTGACACTCGGTAGCCCAGGTAGACTAGCCGTGCGCGGTGAAATTCGCATTTTGACAGCTTGACGTACAAGTTTGCCGCCAGAGGTTTTTCCAGTACCTGGCGGACTAGGGGTATGTGGTCCTCCATGGTTGGAGGATTGCCAGCTGGAATGTGCTTTGTTTTGACTGAAATGCAAGTTCCTCGATGCAGCTGCGAGGCTCGATTCCCCATCCCCCTGCCTATGGCAACTCGAGAGCAGGTCAGGAATGCTTCACGAGTTGACATAGATTAAAATTGGTAGTTGACATTTCAAAATACAGCAACATTTCTCAATGGTAATCGTGAAAGTTTAATTCTTACAGCTCAGCCCTCAGTGGTGTTGGAAGGAAACTCCATCTGGTTCAGCTCCAAGCTGGGAGAAAGACACTGGAAACATGGAGGCTGATTGGAAAGATGGTTTATTGATGAAGCAGAACCACATGTGATTCTGGGCAGCTGACAAAATGGAATTGAGAGTGGGTGGGTTTTTATACCTTCTTTGGGCTTTTGAGCTTCCTGTTCCTGTGCAAGAACATGCTGGCTGCTGTCAGATTCCTATGGGGTCATGTAGGGGTCATAGCTGTTTGTCTGAGCTAATCTGGTCAACCTCTGGCTTATTGTTTATCAGTCCCAAAGTTTCTGTGACTTTGAAGTTTGGACTGCTCTGGGGGTGGTGCAATGAAGGGGCTTGTGTTCTGAAAGGGTGTTGGGCAATTCCTATTGTGTCTAATGGCTTTCGTCCTGTATTGGATCTTGGGTGAGGGGCTGCTTCTAATCCTACCATTCTGCCTTTGTTAGATGTCTGCAAGGAGTTTCGAAATATCCTGTCTTGAATGGATTTCTAAATCTGCATTTCTAAAAGCTGGCCTCCTCAGTTTCTGCTTGGGGGCAGGGAGACTGGGACTGGTTTAAGAGCATGTTTCTCCATTTCTCCCTTTGGGGAAATATAATATCTTGCCTTTTTAATATTCCTCAAAATATTTCATTCTTTAGGAGGGGGGCTTCCAACAGTGGGTTGCTGTATTATCAAGCTTATGTTAAGAGAAGTATTATTATTATTATTATTATTTATTAAATTTGTATGCCGCCCAACTCCCAAGGGACTCTGGGCGGCTCACAACAATATAAAAAACCATTAAAAGAAATCATAATAAAAACAGTTAAAAACAGTTAAAAACTCATACATACCGTTTCATGGCCGGACCTCGCCAATTACAGAGGTGAGATCAACGGCCCCAAGCCTGCCGGAAGAGCCAGGTCTTCACCGCGTTCCGGAAGGCCAGCAGGGTGGGGGTGGTCCGGATCTCAGGGGGTAGCTGGTTCCAGAGGGCCG
>QLTV01003670.1:247184-258511 GCA_003457575.1 Thermophis baileyi | reverse complement strand
AGATTTCCCAATTACAAAATCAATAATCAATTATCAATCGATAAACAAAGTCTGACTAGTTAGACAGACAATTTAACACTGGAGTATTAATTATTAATGAATGCTAAACTATTTAGTTAATAGTGCCTGGTCAATTAATTAATTAATCAGTTATTATACAATTAAAAATATCAGTAAATCAATTAAATGGTCAATAATCCAGTCAATTAAACTAAGCAACAAATTAATTGCCCAAGCAATAAATCAAAAGTTAAACAATGACTAAGTATTTAAATTGTTCAATTGATAATCAAAAGCCTAACTAATTATTCTATCAATTAACAATCATTAAATGCCCAACTATCTAATCAATCAGTTACCAATCTCTCAATCAATAATATTAAGAAATTAATTAATTAATTAATTAGGAAATTAAGATATTATAGATGAATCAACGTGGTCAGTTGCAGTAGCCTTGTTGGGAATTGGGTGGAGTGGTAGCCTCAGTGACAGCCTTGGAAGTGCTCCATACAGAGGGGTCCTTACAGATGAAGTGCAAGGGTAGCGGTGCAGCGCAGATGCGGTGGACTCACATTAGGTCTCCTCAGATCTCCCTCCTCACTTCCGTCAATCTCCTGGTCTTTGCCGAAGGATCTGGGCTCTTTTTTTTCTTTTTCTTTCTTTCTTTTTCTTTCTTTCTCTCTCCTTCCTTCCTTCCTTCCTTCCTTCCTTGTCTGTCTGTCTCCCTAACTAACTAACTAACATCTTTCTTTCTTTCTTTCACGGCGGAAGAAAGTGCTCTGGCCGGCGCTCGGCTTACCTTCCTGGCGAGGCTCGGAGACTGCCCGGCACAACCATCCACCGGCTCTCCACTTTCTGCCTGCCCCAAGGCCCCTGCCAGCCCGGAGACCACGCTCCCGGACGGCACATGACAGGCGATGCGACGCTGCCAGAGCGCGGTTGCCACCGCCGTAGCCCCTCTCGCCTTCCCGGCTTCGGATCCGGGATCTTTGCGGGCCAGGAAGCGTCGGGGCGCGCACCTATGGAGCTCCGCCGGCCTCAGGGCTGGCAGGGCAGGCAGAAAGTGGAGAGCCGGCGGATGGGCGTTTTGGGCGGTCTCCGAGCCTCGCCAGGAAGGTAAGCCTAGCGCCGGCCGGGCCCATGTGCTCCCGCCCGCCCCTCGCTCCGGCCGTCTCCTGGGAAGTTCGCAGGAAGTGGCGGCGGGCGGAGCTGGGCAGGGCGGAGCCGCCGGTGCAGCAGCGCCTGGCTAGTGCCCTGCTATCCATCCTGGAGGGCCGTGCATCCCCCCCGCCAATCTTCCGTACAAACCGCCTGCCCCGTTTCTGCAAAGGCAGAGCCCTGCAGGGCGATCTAAAGAGGGGAGGGAGATGCTGTAGAAAAGGCCACCTTCCACCAGTGCCTCCCATTCCAGCTCTGTGGGACTTGGGGCTCTGAAGCAGCCCACTGACTTCCAACCCGGCGCCGCGGTCCGAGTTCCCAGAGTGGCGCCGGCGGTTGGCTGGGCTGATCCGCAAAGAGAGCAGGCAGGTGGCCGGTTGAGAAGCCAGTGGGCTGCTTTGGAGCCACAAAGCGCCGCGGAGCCGGCACGGGTGGAAGGCGGCCTTTTCTGCAGCATCCCCCTCCCCTCTTTGGATCGCCCTGCAAAGCGGGGGGTTCTGCCTTTGCAGAAACGGGGCAGGCAATTGTGCAGCAGCCCCTCTCAGCGTCTGCATTTACAAGGGCCGCCCGCCACCCACTGGCCGGGGCGGGCTGGGCTGGACGCCGACCTCGGAAGGCAAGTGGGTGTGGGGGACCGCCGGGAAGGCCGCGTGGAAGGCCTCCAAGCATGGCAGGGCTGCGGGGAAGGGAGTAGGCTGCTACCCCCCTTCCCCGACATGCTTTCCTGCCTTCCACGTGACCTTCTGTTTGCCTGCCTTCGCAAGCTGGCCATGGGGACACCAGGAAGGCCCCGTGGAAGGCAGGAAAGCATGTCGGGGCTGCAGGCCACGGGGAATGGAGTAGGAAAGGCAGGCTGGGACGGTGGGGGGTTGCAGGGGCAGCTAGGTAGGCCGCGATTTCGCAGGCTTACCTAGCAGGCAGATCAGGGGCGCAGCGCTTCAGGCAGGCAAGCTGCAGAGCAGAGACTGGGCGGGGCAGGGCGAATGAGCAGCGACCGGGGTGTTGGCGAGGCGAGGTGAGGTGTCGGCAAAGTGAGTGCCCGTGTGGCAAAGGGGAACAAGTTATATAGGCCGGAGGTGGGGTGGGTGGGCTGGAAGCGCCGAGTGGCGGGAAAAGCGGAGAGCGGGCGATTGGGTGGACATGGGCGGCGGGGGCGCAGGGACAGGACCGGTTTGGGGGCGTGGCCAGCCAGCTGTCGCTACCGGTATGGCGAACCACCTGCCGCCCCCCTTGCCTCTTAGCGTCCACCTAAGTCATCCCACCGCCCCCCAGGGGGCGGTACCGCCCACTTTGGGAACCACTGGTTTAGGGCATTCTTTTATCTAGAAATCCCACTAAGGTCCACTAGGGCCTACCATAAAATATATTTTACATTGCAGGTATCCTTCTGTACCTTTTAGTGTTTAAAACTTTGCCAAACAAGGAGAAATTATACAAGTCAGGCCTTCCTAGCTTCCTGTAACAGCAAAGGGTTATATTTTTAACTCTAATTTTTCACGTCTGGGTTGGACGGGCTGATATTTAAAGCAAGTAAAGTTTCCGTCACAGTCTCCCAATAACTACACATTCATACACTAATTTTTACTACTCCCATGTAAGTAGTAGCTTTCTTGAGCAAGGTCACCTGAGCTTCTGCTTAATACAGCAAGGAAATAACAAACTAAGAGTAAATAATGCCAACACAAGCTCTTCCCCAATCAGCTTCCTTTAGATAAAAAACTTTATAACCTGAAATGACTGCGTTTTAGTTGAATGATTCTTCCGTCCTACTTGATACTGCTCTCCCCCCCCCCCCCGAAAGAATCGACTGACATCAATGAACCGTGAAGACTCGCGAGATTACCATTTAGGACTGTTATTCTCTCCTATTGATACTGTTGTATCTTTGCGCTACAGAAGCAAGGATACATTCTGAAAGTTGCCTGTCGAATGTTCCGTTACAGAGGGGCGGGAGACAAAGTCTCGCGAGCTCTTGTTGACTGCATTGGAAAAGGAACAAAACGAACACCTCCAGTTTAGAGATAGGCTCATTGCTTGTTACGTCAATGCAGTGGCGCACGCTGGCTGCGCCGGCCATCTCACTTCTATCTGCGCGCGACTGGGAGAGAAGTGAACAGAAAGGACGACAGAGACTATTTGGCAATTGCTCCTTTCCCTCCCCTCCCCTCCCGGGTACGGAGCGAGTCACCGAGCCTTGGGAAGCGCAAGGAGAGGTGGGAGACGAAGCGTTCAGGGACAGATTTGAGCCGTTTGCTGCTTCAGCACCGAGAGAAGCGACGCGCAGGCCTCACTCGGGGCCCAGCCGTAAAATGGGGCCGGTTTATGTCAGGCGAAGAGAAAGCCGCCAGCGCTGGTTTTAGGAGCCCGTGGAATCAATGGCCCCAGCGAGCTTCTCGTAAGGAATTGGCCTTCCACGTGAGGCAGAGGCCGGGAGGAGGAACTCGTCCTACGGACCTGAACCTGGCAAGCGGGCCCAATGGCGGCTGATTCTTTCGCCTTTTCGTGGGCGCCTTGACAGATTCTTGTTTGTCGGAGTGATCCCGATGCCGAGTACCTCGGAGGCGGCGACGTCCGGAGGAGGGAACGGTGTCCGGGCCGGCGGCGGCTCCGCATCGCCGGTGGCAGAAAAAAGGCGTTTGCATCACCGGCGGCGGAAACTCTACGCTTCAGCGCAGCGGCCGCCCCTGTTGTCTTCGTCACCTGTAGCTGGCCCGCCGGCCACTTCGCTGCTGTTCCCGCTGCCGCCGCAGTCTCTACTATTCCTGGCGGCCACTGGCGGCAGCGCCACCGCCTCCTGCTGTGGGGAAAGGGGGGAGCGGAAGCGGCCGCGAGGTAAGCGGCGCTCATGGTCTCGGAACAAACGGCGTCGCGGCAGGTTAGCGGGTGCTGGTGGAGGTGGTACAGGGGCGGGCCTCGCGGCCTCGCAGGAACACGGGAGTGGGGCGGCCTTGCGGCCGCTGGTGCAGGCACTAGCCGAAGAATATGACGACGTAAGCTCCCAGTCGGAGGGGCCGATAGGAGGCGGGACGGCCGGGACAATTAGTGGTGAGGAGAGTCCGGCGTCTTCTGGTTGCGGCGGGGGCAGCAAGCAACGCCTAAGCCAGGGTGAGGCAGATCGGAGAAGCCGGCGTCCACGCAGGGAGCACCACAGCAGCAGCGGGCGTCGCTCTCGGGAGCGGTACCAGGAGCACCGCAGGCGGGGAGAGGATAAGGCGCCGGTGCAGCAGAAGGAGGCGGTCGCGGCTGTCAGGGAGGGAGCAGAGGCTTCCTCTTCCAAATCCCGCAGCCGCCACGAAAACAGCGGTGGCCAGGACCGAGAGGGCTCTCGGGGCGGGGGCGGCGGCGGCGGCGGCAGCAGCAGCAGCAGCAGCAGCAGCAGCGACGGTCGCAGGAAGGGGTCAGCTACGTCGCCTAGCAGCAGTCGGAAAGACCGGGGAAGTAAAGGCCACCGGAGTCGGACGAAAGCAGGCAAAGAGCCTCCCTCAGTTTACAAGGTACCGCCTAAAGCCTACCGGGATAAGACAGATCCCAGGGCCTACAAGCGGCAGCAATCGTCTCCCAGTCCTAACCGGGATGACAGCCCAACACGCCACAGAGCCTCACAAAGCCAACGGACTCGCAAGTCCCCTAGTTTCTGTTCTTCCCTTACCCCTTCCTGGCGGCGGTCACCCAGCTACAGCCGGCACAGTTCTTTCGACTGTGGTGGGGATGTATCACCGAGTCCTTACAGACGCCGCTCACGCAGCCCTTACAGTCCCGGCGTAAGGTAATAATGGGGTTGAAGAGCCTTGAAAAAACGCGGTATTCTCTTAAAATATTCGGATAATACAGTAACAATGGATCCGTGTCATCCAGCTGGTTAATCAACGATGATTTGGGTTGAAATAGGGTGAGATGGACTGAAGATAAAATGTACTTTGAGAGTTGGGCAACTTTTAAAACTTGGGGGGGGGAGCCTGATTTGTTTAGCATAGACAAGTACAACTTTCAAATTATTTTAAGCATATAAAGCATCAACTACAATGGTATTAGAAATGGGCATTGTTAAAAAAAAAGTTTTACTCGCATTAGCTACTGCAGCTAGAAATGGAAAATCTACTTTGGCATTAAACAGTATTTGAGGAAATACTGCTGTTACAGCAATGTGCTGGTGTAACAGGATCTTCCCAGGTATTGATGTTAGGCTAATTGGTCTGTAGTTTCCTGGCTCTTTTTTTCCCCCTTTCTTGAAGATGGGAACCACATCAGCTCTTTTCCAATCCTCAGGTAATTACCCGGTGTTCCAGGATTTTTGAAAGATATGGTACAATGGTTCTGAGATAACATCTGCCAGAACTCTGGGATGTAATCCATCAGGTTCTGGTGATTTATATTCGTCAACATCACCATTTTCTTGCTTATTTTAAATTTTTATTTCTAGTCTGTCTTTTACAGTTAATGTGTTTGGTAGCTTGGGATATAGTTTCTTTTTGTGTGAACACTGATGCAAAGAATGAGTTAAGCGGCTCTGCTTTCTCTCTACTGCCTGTTACTTCTTTGCCATCTTCTCTTTAGTGGACTAACTGTTTCCTTGACTTTTTTCTTGTAAGAGCTGTGATGGTGCAGTGGTTAGAATGCAGTATTGCAGGCTAACTCACTGCTCACTCCAGGAGTTCCATTCTGAGTGGCTCAAGGTTGACTCAGCCTTCCATCCTTCCGAGGTCGGTAAAATGAGGTCCTAGATTGTTGGGGGCAATATGCTGACACTGTAAACCGCTTAGAGAGGGCTGTAAAGCACTATGAAGCAGTACAGGTAATCCCCGGGTTACGAGCGTTCCCTTAGCGAACGTTCAAAGTTATGTGATAAGCGCCCCCTAGCGTTTGCGAACAAGTCTTGAAATTATGAATATTGCAGCAACACGGCAGAAAAAGGGGATCCTGAAAGAGAAGACTGGAGGTGCCAGAGACAGAAAGTATCCCAACCCACTCTGGACTCTAGACTCAGCCTTGCTTCAGCCAGATCATTGCAAATAATTATCTGCAATGAAACTTGTAGTTTCTCTGGATATGATGCTCATAAAGTGCCTCAATTACCTCTGAATGTTCTGTAATTGTCCATGTCAGTAAGACACTTCATTGCATTTAACTCCAATTACTTTTTTTTCCATTGCAAGCACAAAATCCAGAAGCAATTTCAGAATAGAAATGAAGTTAGATATATTCTCTTCTTGGATAAAAGAATCAATTTGACCATCTCTGCTTTTCTGTGCTGTGGGGAGTAATATAAATTCTAAAGAAAACACTTTTTTTAGTTTTGATATTTTACTAACTTTAAAAAGTACTCAAGTATATATAAAGGAGAAAAAAGAAAACCCTTCATTTTAAACCCAGAACCCACAACACAATACTACATTAGGGCTTTCATTCAATTAGATATATATCACACCAATATAAGTCCAATTAACTCCAATTAGCTCATTGAATTTGAATCTCTCCCTCGAGTTTATCCTCACGGAACGAATCTTTTTTTCCCCTCTTATGTTCAAATTTAGTCAATAGTTCTGTCCTCACTACACGTTTGTGTGCAGCTCGACATGCAGCTAAACCCACCTATCCTCCAATAAAACAGACCGTGTGCGTAGATCTGGATGCTTTATTGAAAGAACAGGATATGGTGAAACTGGGGAAAATAGGAATACATACGAGGACCAAATACAAGATAGGCAGTATTGAGTTACTGCTGAACATGACAATTAATAAATACAAGCAATTTAAATCTCACCAGTGATGCTCTGTGTGTGGGATGTGGGTTTGTCCTTGGATGACCATGTGCCACAGATTAAGATGGATTCTTCTTTGTGCTTCTGCCTTCTCCAAATGCTAAAGGAAATGGAGTCTGGCTTCCCAGCGTGCACTTGGTTTGAGAGTGTGGGCTGATGGGTAAATGGGTTGGGTCAGCTTCAAACAATATACTTGGTATTTTGTCTCTCTGGCCACTAGATGGGGCTAGAGCGCAACAACAGTATATAAAGATAGTATGTTGGGGGCATATTTGTCCCTCCGGCCACTAGATTGGGCTAGAGAGCAACAACAGTATATAAAAGTTATATGCTGGGACATGACAATAGTATTTTACAAACTGGGAAAATTCAGCATTACGCAAAAAGAGGACATACATTTACAAACTCATTTTATACATACAAAACTATCTTAAAGCTTTCTTTCAATACATATATCAAACTTGTAAAAGTCCATCCTAACTAATTAAGTCATTCAATTTAAATCACTCCCTCCAGCTTATCTTCATAGAATGAAGTCTTTTTCTTCTCAGGGGAGTCTATCAAGTCTTTTCAAGAAGTTCTCAGCCTTATTTATATCCATGAAATTTTTTTCCCCAAAGTTCTGTTAGATGTTGTAAATTAACCTGGAGCAAATCCTCATATATTAAAGCTTTCTTCTTTAAGACGATTATCATATCTTTTTTTCTCAAAGTAGTCTCGACCTTGTTAGTATCCATGAAGAAAAAGTCCCAAACTTGACCTCTTGAGAGTTGTGAATTTACTTGGCACTCTTGTTTCAGTTGCACTGGGAGGGTTATATTCAAACCATCATCATAAAAAAAGATACCAGATTTATATTCCAAAGGTACGCTTAGGTTATTTCCATTATACAGCATTTGTAGAGTTGACACAGTGGGTTGATAATTTTCTACACCTAATTGTGTCTCTTGTTCTTTTTAAATATCCTCTGTATAATTAATATCTTCTAATTGATTTATGAAAAGAGCAATTTTCTGTATGGACTTATCAAAGATTTCCTTGATGGCAGACTCCAGCTTAGAGTTAAACATCTTCCTAGCTCCCTCTGGTGGTCAAAAAAATGTTACTTCTTTATTTTTCCTTTTTCTCGCCAATGAGAGTTCATGAAAATCGGCAAATTTCAACCACCCACAACAAAACAGTACAGGGCTACAGATTATTTTAAAAATAGTAGATTAAAACCACAACTTTTATCCTTATATTTCAAGTGAAAAAATACTCCACGCTTCCTTCTTTTGGCTGCCTCTAACAACCCTCTTCCTTGTTGTTTAAAAATAAAGAGGACTCAAAAATGGTGTTCAGAGCTTCAAAAAGGAGTGAAAAGCTGTAACTAAAGAGAGCCTCTTTTAACTAATAGAGATAATAGTCTCATGAATTAAATGAAGGGCACAGCTTATTGTCCATTTGAAACTAGATAGGCTTATTGTTATAGAAATGGCTTGTACATACTGTTGTGTAAAAGCAAAAAGTTGTGGTTCTAATGTTATCTTCTACTGTGCTAAAGAGTCAGAAGTTGGTGCCTTTTTCTTTCCTTTTCTCCCTTTACACTGTATTTCTTTTCCCTACCCCTCTTCTTAGTTTTCCACTACTTTTTTATTTTTCTTTGTATTTTATATTTTGAAAAACCAATAAAAACCTCATATCTATCTATCTATCTGGGGGACTTTGGGCCAGTCACTCAGCCCAACCCACCTCACAGGGTTGTTGTGGGGAAAATAAGAGGAAAGAGTATTAGCTATGTTTGCCGCCTTGAGTTATTTTTAAAAATGATAAAAGGTGGAATATAAATACATACATAAAAAATAAAATTGTCTCAAACAAAAACATTATTCATGGCAAAACATTCATTTTTATCAGATTCTCCCCAACAGTGGCAATTTTAGTTTCTCCCATTCTAACATGTCCTCCTTAATTTAATTCCATATCTCCATATCAAAACATAATTGTTTTGAAATAACATACAATTCATATTTGTCATAGTAATACACAAGTATTTTACTTTTTTCTCACACTTAAAACCAGTTTTGTCCATCAGTTCTGTTTGATCTTCTATTTTCATATTTTTGTTAACATCTTTGTCTTCTGATTATTAATCTTAAAACATGGTAACATGCCAAAGTCCTTTAATTTTCCCATTATTTCTACTCCCTCTATTGGATCTTCTGAAAGTAACACCAAATCATCTGCAAATGCCCCTAACTTACAAGTTTCTTTTTTAATTTTAACTCCGATAATTCTCTCATCCTGTTTTACAGTATGTCTCTATTCAGTACCGCAAGAACTAAAATGATCAAAAGTGGAGACACTGGATATCCTTGACTTGTCCCTTTTTGAATCTCACAATGTTTTGCTAGTTCTCCATTAACAATTATTTGTGCTTTCTGAGAAATATATAAATCAACCTTACCCATGTAATAAAATATCTCCAAGGTTCTTCTGTTCTAGAACTCTAAACAAAAAAAACCCAGTTCAAATTGTCAAAGGTGTTCTCTGTATCTAAGAATATCAATGCAGCTTGTTTTTCATTATGTTGCTCCAATTATTCCAAAATATCCAAAGCATTTCCAATATTATCTCATAGCTGTGTTTTAGGTAAAAACCCATGTTGATTTTCATGAATAAAATCCTACTGTAACCTTTTCGCCAAAATTGTGGTAAACAGTTTGTAGTCATTATTCAATAAAGATATTGGTTGATAGTTTCTTGTTAAATAAAACCTTGTCCCTCTTTAGGTATTAAAGCTGTATTAGTCTCTTTAGAGCTATCAAGAATCTTTCCATTACGTAGAATAATGTTCATTTTTTTGCAAAGGTTGCAAAAGCTCATCCTCAAAACGAGTAAGAGCCTAGCAACCCATCTGGACCATATGCCTTTCCTGTTTCTGTCTTTTTGATAGTTTCACACTGTTCCCTTATTGTTACAGGTCCATTCAAAATTTGTCTCATTCTCTGTAATCTTTGGTAAATTCTGCTTATGCATATATTACCAATAGAAGAGAATGTAGCTCAGGGTTGAAATGTGGGGTCCTTGGAACTTGGTGGTTTTCTTGCAGACCTTTCATTACCAAACTAGGTAACATCATCAGTGCTAGAAGGGAGTGAGGTTTGCTCTTGTTTTTATATACTTGTAACTTGCCCTGTCAGTATTGGTGGGAGTGTTCTTGGTGGTTCCTTGATTAGGCTGTTGTATACTGTTAGCTTGTTTGTCTGCCTTGGTAGTTCCTCGATTCGGGCATTGTTTACTTCTTGATTATTGATCCAATATTAATCTTGGTGTTAATCTCTGCTCATATGGGTGTTAATTGCTGGTGAGGTGGTGTTCTGGTCTTTCTGTTTCCTTTTGGGCTTTCTTTTTGCATAGTCTATAGATGTTGTTAATGTCTGTGTGGCTATTGATGGCTGATTTGTCAGTGCCAGGCTTCTAGAAATCCCCTGGTGTTTTGGGACTTGGCTTGATCTAGGATGCTCACAGTTTCCCAGTTGAAACTATGGTTGAGTTGGTCCATGTGTTTTTAAGGAGTTCTCATCATGTCTTCTGACTACTAGTTGGTGTTCATGGATGTGCTCTGCTAGTCTTCTGCCTGTTTGTCCTACATACCGGTAGTGGCTGTTACACTCCTTACGCTGTATGTTGTAGATTACTCCTTTTTTTTCTTCTGGGGCTGTTGGATCTTTTGGTTTACTTAAGATGTTTTGGAGGGATTTAGTTGGGTTGTGTGCTATGGTGAGGCCATGTGTTATAATAGTCTGTTGGTAGTTTCTGAGATGTTTTTGATGTATGGCAGTATTATCCTTTTTCACAGCTTGTGTTGGTTGAGCTATGGTAGGTTGAGTTGTGTGGGTATCGATTTTGTTGCTGCAGTGTGTTTGTGCTCATCTAAATATTGTTCTTACACAGCTTCCCTTGTGGGAGGTAGTGGAACACTTGCATGGTGTGGGTAGTTTTTCGATAAACCTGTGTTTCTAATTTGCCAACACTGCCTCTGCTGATGAGGATATCTAGGAAGTGGAAGGGTGTTGTTGTTTTCTTCTTCCCTTATGAATTTTGTTCCTTTGAAGATGTTGATAGTTTCATGTATCTTCTCTAGTTGTTCCTTTTTTATTATGACAAAGGTGTCATCTACGTACCCAATCCATACTTTGGGTTGTATGTGTGAGGGTGCTATAAATTCCAGGGGGTTGCACTATGGCAGTGATGGCAAACCTTTTTTTCCTCGGGTGCTGAAAGCGCGCTATCGTGCGCTATTGCGCACGCGTGTGTGCCCACACCCATAATTCAATGCCCTCCCTGCGGCCCGCCCCCCTGCGCATGCACGCGCGACCCCCCCATGCTGCCCCGACCCCGTGCATGCGCGCACGACCCCCCCCGCTC
>QLTV01003670.1:190410-210851 GCA_003457575.1 Thermophis baileyi | reverse complement strand
GCGAGCCATTTGAGAGGTGGGCGGGTGGGCGTGTGCACCACGCAGGCCTTCTCCCGGGGGGAGGCCGAGCGAGGGGACGGCTGCTTTTGGGGGGGGGGAAACCGGAGCCTCAGGCGACCGGCTGAAAAGAGCTCCTCTCTGCCGGAGGAGCGGCTGAGAGACAGAGGCAGGGAAGAGCGCTGGGCGGCTGTTCCCCATGTGGTGTTGATGCTGAGCCACTGAACCGCCGGGCTATAAAGTGAACCGGGAGCCCAGAAGGGCTGAGCTTCAGCCAGAGAGCGAGCGCTGCCTTCCTGGAGGAGGATACTTTGCATCCCGTTTCAAATCACTGCGCACAGTTGGAAACTGCTGCGCGGAGCTTTCTTTTCACCTGCACGGCCACGCAGCCGCGCAGCTTAGAGGGAACATTGGTCCCAGTATGACCGTGTTTGTCATTTTGGGGGCTATTATGAATTGAATTGCTTCCCAGTGATTCGCTAGCTCTAGCTTCACTGGTTTGGTCAGGTGGGTGGCGTAGGCTCTCCCCAATAGGGACCCATCGACCTGTTTGAACCTGATCGGGTGGGCCAGTGTTTTCACTCTAATCCCCAGTTTCAGGACCGTGGTTAGGTTGATCAAGCATCTAGTGCAGCCTGAGTCTATTAGGGCTTGAAAAGTCCCCTGGGTTCCTGTTTTTGGGGCTGTGAGGCGTATTGGGAAGACGAAAGGGTGGACTGGTTCACTCACCATTGGGTCGTTTTCGCCCTCGTCCTCACTGTCATAGGCATCCAGCGACTGGTCGTCGTTGCCTGGGGTTCCCCCCCCCCTTCGGATGGGTGGGGAGGGACCTCTGCAGCTTGGAGGGCTTTTCAGGACGTGTCGGTGGCACGCCTGGGGCCTCTCTCCTGTCGTGCCCTGGGTGGTGGCTCTGGCTTTGGTTTCGGGGCTGGGGTCGCGCATGCTGATGCCATGTGGCCTATCCCTCCGCATCTGTAGCATTTCAGCTGGCTTCGTGGAAGAGTTAGTTTTGGGGCTGGCTGTGGTGGTGTGGCTTCCCGTCGGCCAGGTGGTCTCCGGTCTGGTTGTCCTCTCTCCTTAGTTTCTGGTTGCTTTCTCATGTCGTTGGCACGCAATCCGCCGTCGACTTTTATGGCTACTCAGAACCACTCAGAGAGTCGGTTTGGGATGTCCCGATAGGCGAGTTACCTGGGCAATTTGCTTATCCAGGCTTGTTCTGAAAAAATGAACTAACAGCCGCTCCGGCAAAGGGGGTAGCTTGTTCATGACTCTCCTGAATTCACGGATGGGTCGCCCTCTCTGCTTTAGGTTTCTGAGCTCATCTTCTGCGTACGGATCCTCCTCCACCTCCTCAAATCTGGCCTCTAGCTGTCATAGGAAGTTGTCTACGTCTTGCAGTTGGGGGGCTCTCCTCTTGTGGAGGGCTGCTAGCCATTCCCTTGCTTCTCCCTCTAGCCCCTCAGCGATGGTATTCACCATGGCTCTGGGGGATGGGTAGAGGTGCCCATAGCATTATAGATGGATCTCAGCCGAGGCCACGCCCTAAGACTATATAAGGTTGGATCACACCACACACTTTTGCTGAAGACAATTTGTTTGTATTCCTCTTGGCTGCCTTTTGAACTTTGTTCCTATCAGTTGGATTGACTCCAGTCCGGGCTCTTGGCCAACTCCAGCAAGTAATTGTATTTGATGGACTTAATGACCTGCTTGTGTCTTTCATATTTGGAATCCCGGCCAAAGTGTTCTGTGCTTGAAAACAAACACTTTGGCAAAGAATTAGTATTCACTTTAATACTAAGCAATTATTAGTATTACAGCCTTTTTGTTTAAATAACAGTGTGTGTGTGTCGCTTTCTGGGGGTTTGCCGCGCTGGGTCACAACACACCTCCTCAAATCTGGCTTCTAGCTGTCGTAGGAAGTCGCCTACGTCTTGCAGTTGGGGGGGGTTCTCCTCTTGTAGTGGGCTGCTAGCCATTCCCTTGCTTCTCCCTCTAGCCCTTCGGCAATGGTATTTACCATGGCTCTGGGATGGGTAGAGGTGTCCGTAGCGTTCTAGATGGATCTCAGCCGAGTCAAGGAATAGAGCCAGCTGATCTGAGTCCCCATTGAATTTCCCCCTGAATCGGGCCGGCTCGTTCAGCGCTGCTCCTCCCTCCTCATGTTGGCCCCTGTAAGCCTGCGCTTGATGTGGCTGGCTGTCTTTCTCGGCTCTAGTTCATAGAGAGGGGAGGGTCTGTCTGCCCTGGGCGGCTTGCCTGTTGCGTGGAGGAGGCACTGGCTGCAGTCTTGGGCTCTTTCTCCTTCTGGTGGGTGGAGAAGGGGGGCTGCATTCCCATCTGTGTCTCCTCACTTCAAAGGGCTCAGCTGCAACTTCCCTCTCTTTTGGGTGGCATGACGGCCCCTCATCACGAAGGGTGGCCTGGTCAAATTCCTCCCTCAGCTGCTCTATGGATCTCCCCAAGGGTTCTGTCGGGCTGTGGGAGCCTGGCCTGTGCCCAGTCCCACATCCATTCCACTCTTCCTAGCTCGCTCAGGGGCCTTCCCCCCTTCTGGGCACTAGGGTGGGGGAACTCGACCTCAGCTGCTTTAGGGATTCTTTTCCACCAATACTCATCCCTTTTTGCTTCGGTCGCTGGGGCGGGCGTCTCAGCTTTGATGGTCAGGGAGGGCTGCACTGCAGTTGCGATTGGGCTGCTGGGTCCTGGAAATCCCTGGTTGGAGGCAAGTTCTGCCTCTTTCTGGGTTGCCTGGAGCAGGCTCACTTCGGAAAGTCAGCCCTCTGCCATGGTAGCCTGAGTTTCTTTCCACGCACCCCAGAGTTCGGGGAGTGACTGGAGAGCCCAGGGCTGAGGAGTCCCGGTTATTTTGATTAGTTTTGAGAGAGTTGGCTTGCTGTCAGGGTTCCGACCGATGCCCTAATTCCCCTCATGAAAGACATGCTGGCCCACCTGGCCAAGGGGAAGGTGTTCACCAAACTAGACCTGCGAGAGGCATACTACTGGGTATGAATGAAAGAAGGGGACGAGTGGAAAACCGCCTTCAACTGCCCCTTAGGGAGCTTCCAATTCAAAGTGATGCCCTTTGGACTGCAAGGGGCCCCGGCAGTATTCATGCAACTGATAAATGAGGTGTTACATGAGTACCTGTATAAGGGAGTGCTCGTGTACCTGGGTGACAGTCTTATCTTCACAGAGACCCTAGAGGAACATGTGAAGTTAGTGTGGCAAGTGTTGGAGAAACTCCTTGCGGCCAAACTGTACGCAAAGTTGTCGAAATGTGAGTTCCACAAAACTAGTCTGGACTACCTGGGCTACCGGGTGTCAAGCGAGGGCGTTGTTCTGCCCTCGCTTGACACCAAGCTACCAACCACCAAGAATGCAACACACACAAACTCCGAACACACTGTTGGTTTACTACTGAAGGTGTACTAATTAACGTCTTAGTAGTCGTTTTAAATAAACATACATTTGAAGCAGTCTGTTTGCGAACACTGGCTGTTAATTTAACTTCATTAATAGCCAGCAAGAGTTCAAGAGATAATTGTCTCACTTCTCAAGAAACCAGCTTGCAGATAAGAGCAGTTCTTACGGTAGTTGGCAAAACTCGCAGAAATAAATGTGCAGGAAAAAGTCACAAAATAGAACAAAGGCTGAACAGACTTGACTGGATGCAAAACACAATAATTAATCACGAACGTTGTTTCCTGCAATGTGATTGCGCGTGGTCATGACTTAAATAGGCTAAGGGCGTGGCCAAGTAGCCCAAAGCCTTACTCCCGAGGCGACCTCCTCCTGAGTCATTCTTGCCTCTTAGCAGCTCTGCGTGCCTGTGCATTCAGAATAGGCTCCTCCTCTTCTTCCTTGTCAGTGATGGGATCCTCTGGAGGTTCTGAAGGCCCTGGCTGCATCTCTGCCTCTGGCACCGAGTCCCCACCAACCTCCTCACTGTCCGACTCAGGTACCAGCTGCACAGGCCGCCGGCGAATCACCACCACAGCCTCTTCGCTGTCAGAGTCCGCAACCAGCTGCACAGGTTCCGGCGGGCCACAACACGTGTAGAGATGGACCCGGCTAAAGTAAAAGCCGTTCTAGACTGGCAACCCCCACGTACGTGAAAACAGCTGCAAAGCTTCCTGGGGTTCGCTAACTTCTACCGGCAGTTTATCCCCTCTTTTGTGCAGATCGGCCTGCCTATCACCGAACTGTTAAAGACGGGGGGGTGGGGCTCAACAACCACGACTGACTCAGCCCCTACAGTGGACCCTAGAATGTCAGCGGGGTTTCGAGGAATTGAAGCGGCTGTTCGCCAAGGAGCCAATCCTCAAACACCCTGACACAGAACGCCCCTTTGTAATCCAGGCCGTCGCAGCCGTTCTCCTTCAGAGAAATGCAGAGAGCAACTTACAGCCCTGCACTTACACCTCCAAAAAACTGACTGAAACCGAACGGAGGTGGGCGGTATGGGAGAAAGAAGCCTACGCGATCTGATGGGCCCTGCTAACCTTGAGGCATTTCCTTGAGGGCAGTAGCGTGCCATTTGAGGTATGGACTAATCACAAGAATCTAGAGGCACTAAAAAACCCCAGGAAGCTTTCCCCAAAGCAGGTCCGTTGGGTACAATATTGCAAACGATTCAACTTCGAGCTGAAGCACGTCCCGGGAAAGAAGAACATCCTGGCAGATGCTTTGTCGCACAAACCGCAGTACCACAGTAAGCGGGAAGAAGTGGTTCATGAAATGATCCCCTCCTCCCAACCTGCCTCACAGGCCATAACTAGGGGCCAGGCCAGGTAGAGAAGAACCACAGATGGAGGGGGGAAGACCCAAAGCCTAAAAGATGAGCTGCCAGCCGACCTGTGGTACAGAGACAACCCAGGAATACTAACCCTCAAAGATGGACTAGCCTGGAAAGGCTCCAAATTGTACGTGCCCAGCAGCTTACGGCTCCGCGTCCTCCAAAAGAGTCATGACTCGAAGCAAGCGGGGCACTTTGGCTACCTGAAAATCTTGCACCTGGCCAGAAGGCAGTTCTGGTGGCCAAACATGAAAAAGGACATTGAGGACAATGTTAAAAGTTGCGCCACCTGTGCTGCCATGAAGAAGAGGCCGGGGAGACCCCCCAGACTGCTCCAGCAGGTGGCCGACCTGTCCCGACCCTGGGAGGAGATAGCCATGGATTTCATTGTTGAGCTCCCTGCGGGGGGGGGGGGGGGGGGGAGTACGGTCATCTGGACCATCATCGACTTGTTTTCCAAACAAGCCCATTTTATAGCTTGCCCAGGGCTCCCGTCAACTCAGAAGCTGGCTAACCTGTTTATAAAACATATCTACAGGTTGCATGGTGTCCCTCGCAGGATTATCTCCGATAGTGGGGGGGGGGTCCAATTCACCGCTAAGTTCTGGAGGCAGTTCATGAGATCCATTGGGTCTTCGCAGGGGCTGAGTTTGGCGTTCCATCGCAGTACTAACGGGGCCGCGGAACGTGCCAATGCCATGGTGGATTAATATTTGAGGTGCTACGTCAACTACCAGCAAACCAACTGGGCAGAGCTGTTGCCGTTCGCTGAGGTGGCATACAACAATATGGTGCACAGTAGCACAGGGCTGACCCCATTTCAAATCACTAGTGGCATGGAGTTTGTCCCCATGCCCGAGCTTCTCCGGGAGCCGTGGCCCTCCATGTCGCTGGCAGAGTGGATGGAGTCGCTGAAAACGTGGGAAAATACCAAATAAGCCCTACGGGAGGCAGCGGAAGCGTATAAGGCCCAAGCTGATAAGCGCCACTCTCCCCAACCGCAGTTTAAGGTGGGGGATAAGGTCTACTTGTCCACAATGTATCTGAAATTGAAATTAGCCTCTAAGAAACTCGGTCCGAAGTTCGTAGGGCCTTTCCCTATAGTGAAAGTTATAAACCTGGTCACTGTGCAACTTAAACTTCCTCGATTGTTAGGGAAAGTGCATCCGGTTTTCCACAGCAGTTTGTTAAAACCCACCGTGGGCTCTCAACTCAGGCCAACAGGTAGGATACCACCCAAACCGCTAATGATTTTTTTTTTGGAAATATTTTTTATTGTTTTATATCATACATTTCTTTTATATCTTGAGGAGTGTGCTCTCTAGGTGTCCAAGGTTTTAACATACAAACAAACATCATCATCGTCATAATCATATGTATATAAACAAATATGCAGTAACATATAAACAAATATACGATAACATTCATCATATTATAACATATATTATCTTCCATTGTAATATCAATTATATAACCATCAAGTAAGAAAAAGAAAAAATATTACCCATCTGTTTTCCTTTTTCATATACACCATATTCCACCCAATTTTACCACGACGGTCCATCTCTTTCCCTCTCTTCCCTTCTCCCCTCCACTTCTCTCTCCTTCCCTTTTGTCTTCTCCTCTCCTCCCCTCCACTTCCCTCTCTCCTTCTCCTCTCCCTTCTCCTCTCTATTCTTCTCCACTTCCCTCTCCCTCCCTTCCTCCCACCCATCTCCTTCCCTCCATTCCCCTCTCTACTTCCCTCTTCTTCTGTCTCCTTCCTTCTCCTCTTCCCCCAACCTTTCTCCCATCCTCTCCTCCACCCCACTCCACTCTACTTCCCCCTCTCCCTTCTTCTCTCCCCCTCTCTTTCCTTCCATCGTTTCCTTTTCGTTGTTCCTGCTCTCTCTCTCTCTCATCTCTCTCCCCCCTCTTTCTCTCTCTCATCTCTCTCTCCCCCCTCTTTCTCTCTCATCTCTCTCTCCCCCCTCTCTCTTTCTCTCATATCTCTCTTCCCCCCTCTCTCATTTCTCTCCCCCTTCCCCCCTCTCTCTCCCTGTCTCCATCTCTCTCTCTTTCTCTCTCTCTTTCTCTGTGTTTCTCGGTGCTCTCTGGGTCTCGTGGGTGCTTCTTTGGCCTTTGTTGGTGCGGGACGCACCTCGGTCGCTCGGGGAGACGCACGACCTGCTCTCTGCCCTGAGACACTTGCCTGACCCGGCTGCAGCCGATGCTCCGGGTCGTAATGGGCTCCAGGAGGAGAAGGGGACGCTGTCTCCCCCATTGTAAATTTAACTGTGCTGCAAAAGCAGCGGGCAGGCCATGGAGGCGCCAACAGCAGCGGTGGAGAGAAACGGCCGGGCTGGACCAGTGTCTCGGGGCTGAGAGGAAGTCACGCGTCTCCCCGAGAGACCGAGGTGTGCAGAGCACCAACAAGGCCTGGAAGAAACGACCGCGAGACCCAGCAAGAGATGAAGCTTCGCTCCTGCTCTGGAATATGGAGCGAATCTCCATCCCCCGCCCTTCCCTTCTCAGGCCAGGCGAGGAGTGACGGGGAGGGGAGGGCGAGGAGCGGGGCAAACCAGCGGCTGGTGGGTTCAGCCGACAGGAAGCCACAGCAGGGGGAAGAAAGAGCCGCGGGTTGCCGACACCCGTTGCTTCGGCCCGCCTGCGCCGCCACCCCCCCTTGCCGCAACAGCACCATTACCTCATTGCAGCCGGCGAGGGCTGCGCTACTCCTTGCACATTGCACCACCTGCAAAGTTGCAAGTTGCACGTACCTCCCTCTATGGCAGAGATTTCCAGCCCCACCATGAGCTGCCGGGCCGGTTCCATATTCCAGAGCTCTAGTCACAGGACTGGCCATTGGTTATCCCGGAACAGCTCCACCCGGGTGCGCTGCGGACCACCAAAATTTTCTCGCGGACCACCAGTCGTCCGCGGACCACCGGTTGGTGACCTGCTCCAGAAGAAAGATAGGCCTAGGAAAGAAAACATACACAAATTTACATAACATATAAGCCCCTAACTCACACTCTATCTGGGTCGGTTTGGGTATGGGAGCCGTGTTTGGGATCCGCAGTGGCACAGTGGTTAGAGTGCAGTACTGCAGGCTACTTCTGCTGATCACCGGCTGCCAGCAGTTTGATCCACAGTCTACAGTAACCAGTTAATCCCAAAAATTTTCATTAGTTCCTTTTTAGTTTTTGGAAGTGGCAAGTCCACTATTCCTTTTATTCTCTCTGGACTTATGCGTCTCTTTCCCTCACTAATCAAATGTCCCAAATATTTAATTTAATTTAATTTAATTTAATTTAATTTATAAAATTTATATGCCACCCAACTCCCGAAGGACTCTGGGCGGCTCACATCATGTAAAAAAAAACGCTTAGAGAGGGCTGTAAAGCACTGTGAAGCGGTATATATTGCTATTTAGCATGGAACTTGTGGACAAGTCTAGATGCCTCTACTAGGGGATACCCCTTCCATACAACTAGATACTGCAATTTCCCCTTGTGCCTCCTCGAGTCCAGGATTTCCTGAATTTCAAAATACTCCTCTCTGCTCACTAAAATGGGTGGGGGAGGGGGCTCAGTAGCTGGCCTTAATACTGAGCTGCTGAAAGGCTTTAACAGATTGCAGTGAAACACAGGATGAATGCGTCTGAGGCTTTTTGGCAATTTCAGCTCCACTGTCACCAGGTTTATAATCCAGGTAATTGGGAAGGGTCCTATATATTTGGGGCCCAGTTTTTTACACAACTGCCTGAGGTTCAAGAACTTGGTAGACAGGTATTCCCTGTCCCCTACCCTGAACGCCCTCTGGGGTGTCCTTGTCAGCCTGCCTCTTGTGGGTCTCCCTGGCTTTCTCCAATGCCTGACACACTGTGACCCATGTGGCCTTTAGCGTGTCCGTCCACTCAGCTAGCGAGACTGATGATGGCTTCTCCTGAGGAAGTTCTGGCATTGGCACGAATTCCACCTCAGTGGCCACTTTGAATGGTGTAAACCCGGTGCTACTATGCACAGAATTATTATATGCCACTTCTGCGAAGGGCAGAAGCTCAGCCCAATTGATCTGCTGGTAGTTTACAAAACACCTCAGGTATTGCTCTAGAATTGAGTTCATGCGTTCACAGGCTACATTAGTGTGAGGATGATTGTCAGCGTTTATGCAGCGTGATTAGTATTCTGAGATAAACCCAGGATCAAAACAGCACACAGCACACAGAGCCTTTAGATACTTAATAGTGGTTTATGTACAGCTAAACATATACAAACTTATACGTGGTTAAATACCTTATTACAGCTACTGATACATGGAGAAGAGCAATGAGACTACACGGACAAGAGAGAACATGAGAAGGGAAACACCCTCTAATTGCTTCCCTTTTATAGGCAGCATCTTACCCAGCCTCTTAAAGTGGCAGTAACCCTGCTGTCTCATTCACATTGCATCAGCTTCCAGTTGCCTTCGCTTACAACCTCTCATTAGCTTACAGCTATTAAATCTGCATACCCTGACAATGATGGGCGGAGATAAGCCCCTGGGAGGAGCTTATTAGCCGTAAAAACTCCCGTCAGAACTTCGAAGTGAACTAGAGTCCTCAGTCTGAGATAATGCGCTTCGGGACCCCGTGCAGCTGGTAGATGTGTTGCATGAACAACTTAGCCATAGTCCGGGCTGAAGGGATCCTGGAACACGCCACAAAGTGGGCTTACTTGGAGAACAGATCTCAAAGGTCTGAGCTCCAGACCTATACCACAATTAGGACGCCACTTGCTCTGGGATCCAAAAGGTTTATTAGGCCAGATTCTCGGCACACAGTGAGTTCCGTCAACAAAAGTTTTGGAATAAAGTTAGCGCTGGGAGCTTCCGCCTCCCAGCGCCCTTTGAAGGCTGGAGCCACGCCCTTCCGCATGCCGGAGCAGCCGACCATCTGGCAGACTCAGTCAGCTGATTGCTGGGATGCCAGCAGGCTCAATCAGCTGCTTGTCGGCCAGCTTGCAGGCCCTGATCACCTGATCATCAGCCGGCTCGTAAGCAGCTGGGATCAGCTGTTCATTGGCTGGCTCCTCGTGGCTCGCCGCTTGCAGCCTCAGCCCCAATCAGCTGTTCGTCGGCCAGCTCCGTGTTGCTCAGCGAGGCTCTCCCTACCACCCACCCCCTGTGCTGGGGCCCCTCCCCGCAGGTATGGCAAACCCTGGATCGGGGTTTGACACAAATCAGTGACAGTCCAAATCATGATATTCCCAGCGCTTTCTGACAACTCTACTATAAAGTCCATAGAGATTTCCTACCACGGGCTTATGGGGTTGGCTGCTGGCTGTAGGAATCCCAGGGGCTTCCCAGGCAACTGTTTCATCGAAGCACACAAGTGGCAGCTAGCCACATACACCTCTATGTCCTCCTTCATTTTTGGCCACCAAATTTCCTCTTGACCAGATGGAGAGTCTTTATAAACCCAAAATGCCCTGCTGTCCTCGCGTCGTGGCTCCACTGTAGAATTAGAGTCCTTTGGCTAGCTGGGACATAGATTTTGCTCCCTTTCCACACCAGTCCCTCTCTTGAGGCCAGCTCATCTCTGTGATGCTGGAACCAGTCGTCAGCCTCCAGGGCCTCCCTCAGGGGTTGCACCACGTCTGGGGCTGAGTTTCGAGGGGTTGCTCTCTGCTGCCTCATAACCGCAGGTGCTGCGAGCTAGTTGGATGGGATGATGGAGTTGACTACTTCCTCTTGGGCACTGTTGTACTGTGGCATGCGGGAGAGAGCGTCCACCCAAAAATTCTTTCCCCCGGTAGGTATTGGAGGGTGAAGTTGAAATATTGAGCCCACCGGACCTGCTTAGGAGATAGCTTCCATGGGGTCTTTAACGCTTCGAGGTTCTTGTGGTCTATCCACACTTTGAAGGGGATTTTACTGCTCTCAAAGAACTGCCTCCAGGTTAGGAGAGCCCACTGGACCGCATAGGCTTCCTTCTCCTAGATAGCCCAGCGCCTCTTAGTTTCAGAAAGTTTATGGAACTTGTAGGCACAGGGTTGCAGCTCTCCTTTGGCATTTTTCTAGAGTAGGACCACCCCCATAGCCACATGACTGTCGTCTGCCTGTATCACAAATTGTTTGTCTGGGTTGGGATGTTTCAGAACCGGCTCTGCAGCGAAGAGGCACTTTAACTTCTAAAACATGGCTTGGCATTCAAGGGACCAATCCAGAGGCTGCAAAGGCTTGGGTTTTGTGCCTTTCCCTGTCCTAAGCAAGTTAGTGATTGGCAAGGCTATCTGGGTGAATGTGGGGATAAATTGGCAATAGAAGTTCGCAAAACCAAGGAAGCTCTGCAGCTGCCTCCTGGTTCAAGGGGCCTCCCACTCCAGTATCACCTTCATCTTGCTGGGATCCATCTCCACTCCCTCCTTCAAGATTTGGTACCCTAAGTAATCTAAGCTGGTTTTATGAAAGTCGCATTTGGATAGCTTTGTGTACAGCTGGTCCTTTCATAATTTTTTGAGTACAGCCCTCAGCAGCTTCACATGCTCCTCTAGGGTCTTGGTGTAAATTAATTTATCGTTCAGGTGCACCAAGACACATTTGTACAGGTGCTCATGCAGAACTTCATTGATTAACTGCATGAACACGGCCAGTGCTCCCTGCACACCAAACGACATCACCCTGAACTGGTAGCAGCCCAAGGGGCAATTAAAAGCCATCTTCCACTCATCTCCCTTTTTTAAAAAACATTTTTTTATTGAGTTATAGAGTATTATAAAATACAAAAGCAAATAGAAGAGCAGTGAGGGGGGAGGGGAAAGGGGGAAGAGAAGTGAGGAAAGATAGGTGGGCAAAAAAGAAATGTCAGGGTTCCGACCGATGCCCTAATTAAATCATGAGCCTCAAGCCAAGCTTCAAAAGAAATCAGTTATTTATTACCATGTTTCCCTGAAAATAAGACAGGGCCTTATATTTTTTTGAACCCCGAAATATGGCCTTGGCCTTATTGGGAGGGGGGGCTTATTTTTGAGGTGCAGGAGGCCCCTAAACCTCGGCCCGCGGCAGGGGGACTGTTGCCGGAGCGCCGACCAGCTGCTTCACCGGTGCCGCTCAGGCCGCGGCCTCCAGCAATCGTGACAGCTTTTTTGTTGTTTCCCGTGCAAACAGCATGAGGTGAGGAGGCGAGGCGGGGGGAAGGGGGGAACATGCCCCCTACACACCTGCCATCCATGTGGAACGGCCTCGCGGAGGCCACTCCCGCAAACCCTAGCTCGCGCGCCCCTTATCTTAGTGGCAGCCGCAAAAAGAGCGCCCGCAAAAAAACACTTGCCAGCTCTAGCCCTGTCGACCTGGGACTGGGGGGAGGGGGACTGGCGCCGGAGCTCCGAGCAGTGGCCGGTGCGGGCTGTCTGGGCAGCCATGAAGCGGGATCGGCATGGCCGGTTCTTGCCCGCAGCATTGCTGGCAAGTATCGGGTCAGAGCCGCTGCCACTGCCACCTGAGACAGCCCGAGATCAGCAGGCCAGATCCGGTGAGCCGGATGCACTGCGCTGCCACTCAGGAGAAGAAGAGAGAGGAGGCGCTGTGAGAGAGCCCATTTCTCACGTTGTTCTCTTCCCGGGTGGCAGCAGCGTGTTCAGCTCCCCGAATATGGACTGCCGATCTCTGTCGGCGAGGGGGAGTGGCAGGTGGGGAGGAGGGGGCGGCCGGCTGGGAGCCGCTCTTTTTGTGGCGGGCACTCTTTTGGCCGGGAGAGAGAGAGCGAGAGAGAGAGCGAGAGGCGGGTGCATGCAGGCACCGACACAAGACGCGCACACCCCGCGGGACTGGCTCGGCTCCTCTGGGCTCTGCCTCCGACAGCGTTTTAAAATGTTTTGTGTTAACTCATGCCCAGCGGCGCGGCGATCGGCGACGGGAAAGAGCCGACGTGGCAGGAGGGCCCCGCTACGGAGCCCGCCGAGTCGCCCGCCGAGTCGCCCGCCGAGCCAGAGGTGCAGGGAAGCGGATCCTGGGGCAGGCAGGTGGAAGGGCACTTTCGCGTCTCTCCATGTTGCTATGGGGCGGGGGATGGGAGGGCCGGGGCTCTCCCCCCTCCCGCCGCGCCGGCTCCAGAGCCTTGATCCCTGCCTCGCCTCCTCCTCCTCGCAGGCAGGAGCGCGTTTCAAAACACTGCCGGAGGCAGAGCATCTTACTGGAGTCTGGCAGCTCCAGCCGTCACCATAGAGCGGGAAGCGCACTCGCAGAGCGGCCGCTGCCCTGGCTGGGGTTTGGAAGCCGCAGAGCCGAAGTTTGGGGGAGAGAAAGAAAGAAAGACTTCTGCTGCGTCTGCTTTTGGCTGCACGCAAGGAAAGCAGCAGAAGTCTTTCTTTCTCTCCCCCGAATTCCGGCTCTGCGGCTTCCAAACCCCAGCCAGGGCAGCGGCTGCTCTGCGAGTGCGCTTCCCGCTCTATGGTGACGGTCATTGGAGGCCTCCCCTTCCCTCCTGCTCCTCTCCGCTCAAATCTCCCCACGGTCCCCCCCGAGCGCTGAGTGACCGGAGCGCCCGCCGGCATGCCCGGGAAGCCCCTCCGCCTTGGGAGTCACCAGACGGGACGGTGACTGAGCCGGACTCTTCCTGGGGAGGGGAGCCTCGCAGGTCCCTTGCCTGCACTCCCTTCCTCCCGCTGTCAGGGTTCCAAATAGCATCCAAAACTAAATCAGAGTCCGAGGCAAAGTAATGCCAAAGCCGAAGCCATATCTTATTAGAGACTTTGGCCTGCCACCTGCAGGCCCCGCTTACTCTTCTCAGCCGGGGCAGTCACGCCGAGGGCAGCCCCGACAGACGCAGCTTGCCTGGCTCGGCCACGGCCAGTGCTCCCTGCCCGCAGCTGAGCTTGGCCTGCAGGGGGCTGGCCGGGGCCTCTGTAGGCAGCGGCGGGGGCGAGGGCAGCAGCAACTCAAGTTCGGGCACAATTTGGGGGTGGGGATGGGGCGGGGCGGGCTGTGAGACACGCATCTTACTCGGCTCTGGCAGCTCTGCCGCGTCTCTCTCCCGGCCGGTCTGTGCCAGGAAAATCGCGAAAACGATGGAAAGAAGTGCCGCGTGAGCGAGCGCAACCGGGGGTCATCTCTTCCTCGTCCCACCCTCCTTTCGGCTAAAGAAGGGCGGGAAGAGAAGCACCCCTTTAGTCACTGATGGCATGGGGAGATTGGTGGCGGGAAAGTGGGGGAGCCACCGTCGCTTAATGGCAGAGGTGCGAAGAAAAACTTCTTGCCAGTGCGAGAAGTTGTTAATTGCTTACACTCGCGAAAAGATTTTCTTTTCATTGCAAAGTGTTTCCCTGCACAGACCGGCCGAGTGACAGAAGCGGCGGAGCTGCCAGACTCGAGTAAGATGTTCGGGCACAATTCGGGAGTGGCAGGTGATTGGGCGGGGCGGGCTACGCATGCGTAAGTAGTTGGGGAAGGGGGCTTATTTTGGGGGGGTTGCTTATTTCAGCGCATGCCCTGAAAAGCCCTGTTGGGCTTAATATCAGGACATGTCTTATTATAGGGGAAACACGGTAGGAGCTTCATGTCGGCACGGACCAAGTGAAGCCAACTCTGACCTCACTTAATTTGCGTCCCAGCTCTGACCCTGTTTTCCCCTCCCCCCAAGGTGTGTCATCAGTCACATTCTCCAATGAAGCAAGGTTGTAGAGGTCCCTCCCTCCGGCCACTGTGGATCTGCGTGGATATGACCTTGACGTGGCCGGCTGGAATGTGCTTTGTTTTGACTGAAGTGCAAGTTCCTCAATGCAGCTGCGATGTTCGATTCCCCATCCCCCTGCCTATGGCAACTCAAGAGCAGGTCAGGAATGCTTCGCGAGTTGAAAAGAAAAAGAAGCATTGACTTCCGACTCTCTCTGTTACAGTAAAATAAGGCATTAACATCAAATCACAACTTTTTTGTTTTCTCATAATAATATGAACAAGCAATTTCTGTAAAGATCTATCAATCTACTCGGTAAAACCCAAAATCAAAGTTTCATTATTTTCCACATCAAGCACGAAGTTCAGAAGCGGTCTCCATGTGGAAACAAAAGTATTTATGTACTGAGGAATTCCGGTTGGCGCTATCGGATGCGAAGAGCGGGGCTTCGCGAACTCGCGCTGAATCCCTTCGTTGGAGGGCCCCATAAGGGGCTAAAGTCACCCTGTATGGGTGACGAAGAGTGGAGGGGTGCCCTGCAGGTCGTGGAGAGCAGCGGCTCTCCTGTTTGACCCAGGGCTAATTCCCTCTCAGCTGACAACGAAGAGGAGTGGCAGCCATTATGGCTGGCGTGAAGCTGGGGCAGCCGAAGAAACAAAGAATGTGCTGGACCGGGGTGTACAGTGACTGGAACTGGGCGAGGTGACTTTTTTATTATCTAAAACCAACCCTAAAGAAAATAAACTCTGGAAAAGGGACTCTTTGAAGAGTTTGTTTAAGCGGCGAACAATTACAGAGAGAAAAATTACAGACCCAAAAGAAAAGAAAAGGATATTAAGAAGAGAGCGCAAAACCTTTAAAAACATAGAAAGATTGGATCACTAACTTTTATTGGCAATAAGGCATTTTAAAATGCTGGAACAACTTTTTAGAATTTTGATTATTTGTTTGAATAAACACAGTGGAACTTGTTAGAATTTATGCAACGTTGAAGTTAAGCGGAAAGCGCCATCTACTGGTGAATGGAATACATTATACTCCTTTAACCCTGGGAAAATACTGATAAGACAGAAGAGAAAGTGGAAACAACACCTGGAGGACTGCTGTGCTATCTATTGTTTTATACTTAACTACTCCGTGACTACTGGAGCTCAAATGGTGAAAATACAGAAAACATTTAAGTAAAGTGACTTTCAAATATCAGGAGTTAGGACTGAATTTATAGAGGGGACTTAAGAAGACATTTGGAAATTTTCCTGGATTACCTAAAAAGAACTAAATTGACTATTTGTGGGATATAAAGAACTATATTACTGTATTCCCGGAGGAGCAACAACAGGACTGAGTAAATGGTTTCCAGATCTTTTACGGACAAGATCTGGACAAGAGATGATGGATAGAGGAAATGTTTTGTAACACAAGATTGGCATTATTAGGAGCTAGAATAGAGGCAGACACAAGAAATAGGGGGAATAATATTATGCATATTTTTATATAATATATTAAAAGTAATAGCTAGTTATAAAGATTAGATGTTGAAAGATGGTGACACACTATGTCTTAATGATATTGCTATTGTTATTACAATGGGGGATTAAAATGTTGAATAGAACAGTTAGTAAACTGGTGGTGACGTCACGGAGCCGGTTCTGTTAGTGCCTGTCCATGGGCACCATCTTGGATTTTGCTTCTGTGCATGTGCAGAAGCTAATTTTTGATTATTTTCCGGGAAGGGACGCGCGCGCGCGCAAAACATGCACTTCCGTCGCGATGCAAACCTGTGGGGAAGGTAAGTATAACCCACCCCTCATAAATATGTATAATAACATTACAATTATATAAGTATGACTTAAATAAATAATATTAATATTATCACTACTACTTGTATTCACAGAAATGATACCCAGATGCCTCACTGTTCATGTATTGATATTGATGTATATTAAAAAAATAAAAAAAATATATTAAAAAAGTACTTATGTGCTTTTCTTTAATCAAAGTAGTCAGTTTTGCCATTTCAGCCAACTCCATCAACTTCTGCAACCATTCGTCCATAGTAGGAATCGAAGTGTCCTTCCATTTTTGTGCATACAATAGTCTTGCTGCTGTCAACATATATAGTAACAAAGTTCCACATTTTTTCTCCAGGTCTTTTTCCATTTGGCTCAAAAGGAAAAGTTCTGGTTTCATTTTTATCTCCATTTTCAAAATTTTCTGTATTAGAATATGAATCATACTCCAATTTTTTTTTGCTTTATCACATGTCCACCATAGATGATAAAAAGTCCCTTCTTTACTTTTACACTTCCAACATCCATTTAACATGCCTTTATACATCTTAGATAACTTATCTGGTGTTAAATACCAACGATACACCATCTTATATAAATTTTTCTTTTAAATTATAGTTTAATGTAAATTTTAAACCCTTCATCCACATATTTTCCCATTGTTCAAGCATCACATTATATCCAAAATTCCTTGCCCACTGAATCATACAATGTTTTACATGCTCATGTCAGTTCCAACGTCTCAGGCTGCCATGCGGGCAGGGGGAACCTCACGTCGCTAACAATCGGGCGGGGGGGGAAGCCTCTCAATGTTCGCCAGCCTTCGGACTGTTACGGGCAAAGACCGGAGATGCCAGCGGAGCTCGCCGATGGCGTTAGCGACGCCCAGCTGGCTTGCGGGTGACGGGCGCATGCGCAGAGCGCTAAAAGACTAAGCGATCGTGGTTTGCTTTGAGCGACGTCGGGAGGGGGGTGGAGTCGCGAGGTGGGACGCGCACGGAGCTTTAAATAGGTGGCGGGAGCACCGGGTGGTTGCTGCTGACAAAGTTTTCATTCAGTAAATGATTGTTGGTGAGTGCCAGGAGTTTGGGAATTAAAAGACTCCGTGTACAACCCGTTGTGTTCGAGCTTTTGTTCCATCAGCTCCCTGGAACCTGACAGGTTGTCAGCAGCCTTTCTTTTTTCAACGAGGAGCGATGAGGGGGTTGCGGAAATGGCAGAAGGAGTTGAAGGCGGCTTGGAAGCCGAGGAGTTGGCTGAGGACTTAGTAGCGTTGTCTGAGCCTACGCCGGAGGTTCTACCTTCGTTGACCGTGGGACCAGATGTGAGGCCCAAGGAGAGAATAACCGTGCAGGACCCGGTTGTTAAGGACTTGGGAAAGAATGTCGGGGGAGAAGCCTCTCAGGACAGGTACAGACAAGAGGGGGCTACTGGACGTTGGTGGCAGAGTTCTGTAGGGCTTGGCACATATGAGAACCCCCCTCCAGTGCTGACACCTACCAAAAGCCACTTTGCCCAGTGGAGGGAACGGAGAATATCCGAAGATGAGTGGAGCTACTCGACAGCTGTAGGCAGCCAGACGATGGATGTCATAAGGGAGATGTTCGGCCCTACTGGCTTTCAGGCCCCTGGTGCGGGCGTTTGGAGGCAAAACGTTGAGCCCATGATGGGAATACCAAGGTACCGGGCACACCTCCCTGGGCCCCCTCCCCACGTTTTGTTACATCAGAGACTGGCCCAAGCACTTCAGGTCTGGGTCCACGGCTAGGGGGGCTAACGAGGCCCGGTACCAGGCCCCTTCCTGATCAGGGTCAGTCTGCAGGACAGGGTGTGCGTTTGGGGGCTGTTCAGGGTGGCCGGTGGTGCGCTGGGAACCCCCTGCAATGAAAATGATGCTTGATGGCAATCCGGACAGGGTTGCTCTGTTCCTGGGCCAGGTGGTCCAACATGTGGATAGGTACGGTCACCTATACAGCTCTCAGTGGGCCATGGTTATGGCCGTAGCAGCTGTGTTGGAGGGTGAGGCAGCTGAATGGGTGGCTGACCTATATGGGGAGCATGCAGCGGAGTTGGGAGACATAGGACTTTTCCTAGCAGCTTTACAGGAAAGGTTTGAGGATGTAACTCGCATACAGCAGGCAGAGGTTGAGCTGATGTCGACTAAGCAAAGAGGTAGGCCGGTGGGGGACTATATACGGCAGTTCCGCCGCTTGGCGGGCAAGGTTCGGGGCTGGCCGGAGAAGCTGCTAGTACATCAGTTCAAGACTGGCCTGGACCGGGCGTTGAGACAGGCGTGCGTGACCCGAGGCTTGCCAATGCATCTCGTTTCTTGGATGCAAGCCGCTACAGAAATAGACATTGAATTACGACGAGATGATCAGTCTCGAACGGACTGGGTCCCCAGACAAAGGGTTGGCACGTCGGTCAGACAGGGCAGGGGATTGACTGGCACACAAGCAACTATAACCCCGACGACCCCACTCCTTACATCAACCAGGGCTGTGCCGGCCAGGGGAATGATGATTTGTTTCCGTTGTGGGAAACTGGGACATCGCGCTGTGGAGTGTTCTGAGAGCCAAAAGCCCACAGCGCCTACCCCTAGCACCACAGGGTAGCGGACGTGCCACGGCAAGAAAAAGCGTTCACCGAACGACAGAGGGTATGTGCATGTCACAACAGGCGGGGTCCCCTACTGCAGCCGACGTCGCCCCTGTGGAGGTGAAAGAGTCCAGTATTAGCGATGATGAGGCGGTGGAAGACCCCATGGTAAGTGATCCTGTACAGCCCTTCCTGATTCAAGTAAAGATCAGGACAGCAACCAAGGTGCAAGAGTGTAAAGCTTTGGTGGACTCAGGATGCACTAGGTGTCTTATGAGCTCCACTATGGCCACTCAGTTAGGCCTCTGGCTTAGGAAGTTAGCTACTCCTATACGATTTGAGCAAATGGATGGTTCTGTGCTTGGTGGTCAGCTGGCAACACATATAACCGAACAACTCTCCCTAGAAATCGGAGCCCACCAAGAACAAATCCGATTTGTCGTGGTTCCACATATCACAGAGGCCATAGTTCTGGGTTTGGTGTGGCTGGATAAATGGGGCCCGACAATATGGTGGGGGGGGGGTTTGTAGACATTTGCGTTTGGCTGTTGGGCCCAATCCGCCCCCACATGAACAATGTGGGGGTAGCAAGGGGGATGGTGATGGCGGATTTCCCGCAGTATATGACGATCTCAGAGAAGTGTTTAGTGAGAGGGAATGCGATACCCTACCTCCCCATCGTGCAACCGATTGTGCCATCGAGATATTGCCTGGAGCGGTCCTACCGAAACCGAAGATGTATTCTATGACTCCACAGGAGATGGCGGAAATGCGCCAATACATCGATAAGAACCTGAAACGGGGATTCATACAGCCGGCTAGGTTGAGGGTAGCCGCTCCAGTACTGTTTAGGGAGAAGAAGGATGGGGGGGTTGCGCCTCTGTGTTGATTTTCGGGGTATCAATGCAGTGTGCGTTGAACACTTATATCCTCTCCCATTAATGAAAGATATGTTGGCATGCTTGGCGGAGGGGAGGGTCTTCACGAAATTAGATCGCAGAGAAGCGTATTACAGAGTCCAGATCAAACCTGGAGACGAATGGAAGACCACTTTTAATTGTCCTCTAGGGAGTTATCAGTTCAAGGTCATGCCATTCGGGCTACAAGGAGCACCCGCTGTCTTCATGCAGCTTATAAATGAAGTGTTACAGGACCATTTGTATAAGGGGGTGCTCGTGTACCTGGATGACATATTAATATACACTAAAACCCTAGAGGAACACATTCCACTGGTCCGCCAGGTCCTCCGAAAACTCTTAGACGCTAAACTCTACGTCAAAACATCAAAGTGTGAGTTCCATAAAACAAAACTGGACTACTTAGGCTATCGCATTTCCCCGAAAGGGATCGAAATGGATCCCGAGAAAGTGAAGGCGGTGATAGATTGGCAGGCTCCTAAGATGCGTAAACAGTTGCAGAGCTTCTTCTTTTTTTAAAAAAATACTCTTTATTGATTTTTCACATTAAAAAGACAACACATAATTCACTAATACAGCTTGTTGCTATCGGAAGTTTCTTCTTCGTTTTACATTTTCCGTATTTCAGGCTCTTATTTCTTAACTTAAACATTTCTTATTTCTATTTACAATTTTATACACATTGTATATTACTTTTTCATCAATTT
>QLTV01003670.1:117675-144651 GCA_003457575.1 Thermophis baileyi | reverse complement strand
AAAGACCAATTAGCAAGAAACTTGGCAAGGCCAAACAGAAACACGGAGTCCGAGCTAGAATGACACGAGTTGAACGACGTTGCTTCCTGCGACAAGCCCTTCCGGGTGCTCCACTTATATAGCCTATGGGAGGGGCCAATTATCTCCAAGCCTTACTCCCGAGTAGTCCTTCTCCTCTGAAACTGTTCTTGCCTTCTGGCAGCTCTGCGCATGCGCGCATTGAGAACAGGCTCCCCCTGTTCCTCTGCCTCACTCACGTCAGCCTCTGGAGACTCTGGAGTCGGGACAGACCTCCCAGATGGCCCGGGCTGGATCCCTGCCTCTGGCACCGAGCCTTCTCCAGACTCCAGGCCTGGCCCATGTTCCTCCCCAGCCTCCTCGCTGTCCGACTCTGCTGCCAGCTCCGCAGGCCGCTGGCGGACCACAACACTGGGCTACCCAGTCTGCAGCGTCTCCCTCATTCATCCCATCTGCAATCGCAGATACCAAGTCGTGATCTGTTTCGTACTGTTCTCCATACTCATCTATATGAGCCCAGATTCGGCTGAGAGAGTACGCTAGCTTGGCAGGCTTGCCATCAAAGGTTGCCTTGAACCGAGGCAGTGGTGGCCTCACCAGTGGAATCGCCATGGCAACTGGCTGTTGGGCAGGGACCTGCTGGGGCGCTGTGACAGCCGGTACGGCAGGGGCCTCTTGGGGCGCTGCGGCGGGTGTCACTGCTGGCTGCTGGAATGTGGCAGGCGTTAGGACCGGGGCCGGCTGTTAAGCTGCCATGGGGTGGGGGAGGCTCCAGCCGGCTGCTGGCTCAGACCCCACTGCTGTGCCGGGATCATTGGGGCATATTGGGCCCATGGTGAGCCCGAAAAAGGTGGAGCAGGGGGTGCTGGCGTCCACTGGCACTGGACCCACCCGGGGCCAGGATAGAATCCCCAGCCTGGGGGGATACATTCTGCAGGGTGTAGCAGGAGGGCCGGTTGGCGAGGGGGTGCCACTGGTGGTTGTAGCTTACCCCATGCCGGCTGCGTCTGCTGTCTCCCTCCTGTTGCCTGACCCTTCTGCGTCGATCCACCCCCCCATCACCCCTGGCCGAGTAGAAAGGTGCCGACGCCACGCTAGTTCCACTGCCAGGTCCTGGATCAGGAAAAGTGAATGTGGGTTGAGTTAAGCTCCATCTCACTTGCGGGGGCTGCGACAGCGGTGCGTAGCTTCCCACTTCAAGCCGCTCAAACCGCTCTGGGAGCCCGGACAATGATTGGCTTCGAGACGGAGGCAACAGGTTCCAGCCTCGGGGAGTTTCAGACCCATCTTCCCCACCTCTCTCCATTCTGGCTCGTGGGGCGACTTCAGAGGGCTGGAGACGGAACGATACTCAAGCGGTCGTTTTTCTGGTCCCATCTCTGAAGTTGGATCAGACTGGCAACTTTTCCAGGAATCCATCTCTTTGGGCCGAGCGCCTAGTCTTCGGGTCATCTCTGCAGCCTCAAGGGCTTGCATCACGTCTTCAGAAGGAGAATACCGGGTCTCGATAAGTTCTCCGGTATCCGCTCCCGCGGCTCCTTCTGCTATCTCCTTTCCCTCCTCCATCTTCGCTGATTCTTCGCACTGCCCGAGTTTCAGGTCAGTGCTGGGGATCAGAACCCCGGACAGCCCCCTTTCAGGGTGCTGCCTAGTTATTGGGAGATTCGGGTTAATGTCAGGGTTCCAAGTAACACCCCCAACTAAGTAAGACTCCAAGGCAGGCATTTCCTCAAAGTTCCATTTTATTAGAGATGTCATATTGGCACATCTGGGAGAACCCGAATCTGAAGTCTCCCGGGTTTTCCCCACCCCAAAGGAAATCCAAGTCCCTTCCCCTGCACCCACATGTCCATCACATGGTCCAATCAGGCCACCATCCTAATCGGAGTAGCTTCCCAGTCACGCCTCTCCAGGTGCAGGTTAAACATCCTTGACTCCCAGTGAAAGAATGTTGTTACGGCTATACATCTCACCCCGTCGCCATCCAACCCCCCTCCCAGTTCCCACAGCATGCCCATCTGCTAAGTGTGGCAGCCCTGGAGATCCAAAGAAAAAGATGGCCTCCAGGGCTGACATCAGCCTTTTCTAAAACCAACTGCAAGGCAACAACTTTTGCTTCTTGAGCACTTTTTGTCTGCAATTCTTGTCTAAAAGTGTCAACAGAGGTAGACACCCCTACAGCTACAATAAATCAATGATTACCATCCCATCAAGATCCTCCATCGATAGCCCAACATTCAAATTCAGGTTGGTTAGTGGGAAGGACCCCACACTGAACTAATGGCACAGCCTCTTCCCCTGGACAAGAACAAAAAGAATCTCTCCCAAATAATCTCCAATTCTTTAAAATACAACCTAATGGAGTACAGTCTAGATTTTTAGTTGGGCTGGTCCCCATCAGGAATAATAAACCAACAATAACCACAATCACAACAATGACACCAGCAACCTCAACAGCAATATTCAAAGGTCCCACAAAAGGTGCAATACCAAGTCTCAACAAAATCACACATTGTTGCCCTGCCTCATAGTGGTGACACGCCCATGCCAATACAAAATCACAATATCTGTGTTGGGTGATACTAAGCAACAAAATATAAGAATCATAAATGCCACAAAACGAAGCCACATCAAGCAAACAATATCCAGAGCTGGAGTCCCGGAAGCAGTTCATGACTGTGTACAACCACGTTCTGATAACTCCTGCGACGCAGCTGGAACTAATTGTATCGGCTTTGCCGTTCCATTGGATTATCTCAGCGACGTGGAGAGGGGGTATCTGCTGCTTGGGTAACAGTCTATCCTCCATACTAACCTACCCAGGCCTCGTGCTCTGGAGAGGACACTCCAGTTTTGCATACAGCATTGAAACAACACGGAAAGCAGCAGTTACCGGTTATAAGTCTTTGCTTGATTGGCGTAGAGCGTGACACCAGGGGCCGCTTTCGACGGTGGGAGAGGTCATTATGCCTCATTGGCATAATGACAAGCAGATCGATAACTTTGCACCATGCAACAACCATAAGAAAACTTTAGCCCTAAAGTTGGGCACTTGGAATGTTTGGACAATGACCCCCAGTTTTTCTGACGATTTGCAAGAAATAGATGACGTACGCAAGACTGCTGTTATCGATATGGAGCTGAGCAGACTGCAAATGGACATTGTTGCCCTTCAAGAGACAAGGCTGTCAGACTCAGGATCTTTTAAGGAGAGAAACTTCTCGTTCTTCTGGCAGGGAAAACCATCAAATGAGACTAGGGAATACGGGGTGGGCTTTGTGGTCAAAAACACCCTACTAGGATTCATTACTCCACCTGCTGCAGGGAGCGAGAGGATTCTGGCCTTGCAGCTCCACTCGCTAGCAGGGCCGGTCACTCTTATTAGTGCATATGCACCGACATTATCATCTTCAGTAGAATCTAAAGACAAGTTTTACGACGATCTGGCCGCCATTATCAAGAAAGTCCCTGTGAAAGAATCACTGTTTATCCTTGGCGATTTTAATGCCAGAGTCGGAGCCGATTATAGTTCTTGGCCTATTTGTTTAGGTCAGTTTGGCGTTGGGAAGATGAATGAAAATGGCCAACGCCTGCTGGAGTTTTGCTGCTACTATGGTTTCTGCGTTAGCAATACATTCTTCAAAACAAAGCCTCAACACAGAGTCTCTTGGAGACATCCAAGATCGAGGCATTGGCACCAGCTCGACTTGATTCTTACCAGGCGTTCTAACCTTCCCAGTATTACAATGACACGCAGCTATCAGGGTGCTGACTGCGATACAGACCACTCCTTGGTGTGCAGCAAAATAAAACTGCAAACAAAGAGATTGCATCACTCGAAGAAGGAAGGAAGACCACGAATTGACATCAGCAAGACCCGCAACCAGGGCAAAGTGGAGGAATTTGCACAAGCACTAGAAGAAATGCTCCCAGGCTCGGCTGAAGCAAACGCGTCCGAAAGATGGGAATATTTCAAGAATGCTGTCTATAACACCTCCTTGTCAGTATTTGGTAAGGAGATCAGAAAGACAGCAGATTGGTTTGAAGTCCATTCGGAGGAGCTGACACCAGCCATCAAGGAAAAAAGGAGAGCGCTAATTGCCTATAAAGCCTGCTCCAGTGCGCGCAATCTACAGGTTCTGCGAGCTGCTTGTAGCAAAGTCCAACAGGCCGCCAGGAGATGTGCTAATGACTATTGGTTGTAGCTTTGCTCTCGGATCCAGATAGCAGCTGACATAGGTAACATCAAGGGGATGTATGATGGCATCAAACAGGCCTTAGGACCACCACAGAAGAAATCTGCCCCTTTGAAGTCTGCTACAGGCGAGGTTATCCAGGACAGAGCGCAGCAGATGGCACGCTGGGTGCAGCACTACTCTGAGTTATATTCCAGAGAAAATGTGATAACTGACGAGGCATTGAATGACATTGAGTGCCTGCCTGTCTTGGAGGAGCTTGACAGTGAGCCAACTTTAGAAGAACTAAATGCGGCTCTGGACTCCCTCGCCTCCGGCAAGGCACCCGGGAAAGATAACATCCCTGCCGAAGTTTTGAAGTGCTGCAAAGAGATTATCCCCACGGAACTGCATGAAATCTTCTGTCTTTGTTGGAGGGAAGGCGGAGTACCGCAGGACATGAAGGATGCAAATATCGTCACACTGTATAAGAACAAAGGCGACAGGGGTGACTGTAACAACTACCGTTGCATCTCTCTTCTTAGTGTGGTAGGGAAGCTGCTTGCCCGTGTCGTATTGAAGAGGCTCCAGGTGCTTGCAGAGAGAGTCTATCCAGAATCACAGTGTGGATTCCGAGCCAACAGGTCCACGACTGACATGGTATTTTCCCTTAGACAGCTGCAGAAGAAATGCAGGGAACAAAGACAGCCACTTTTTGTAGCTTTCATAGATCTTACGAATGCTTTTGACTTGGTTAGTAGGGATGGCCTTTATAAAATTCTCCCCAAGATCGGATGTCCACCCCAGCTCCTTAACATCATCAGGTCCTTTCATGAGGAAATGAAGGGCACGGTAGTTTTTGATGGCTTAACATCAGATTCCTTTGACATTCGAAGTGGAGTGAAACAGGGCTGCGTCCTTGCGCCAACTCTATTCAGGATCTTTTTTGCTGTCATGCTGAAACATGCTTTTGGAACTGCAACAGAGGGAGTCTATCTCCGGACCAGATCAGACGGAAAACTCTTTAGCCTCTCTAGATTGAGAGCAAAGTCTAAAGTCCAGCTGAAATGCTTATGGGATTTTCTCTTCGCTGACGATGCTGCCGTTACTGCTCACTCTGCTGAAGACCTTCAACAACTTATGGACTGTTTTAGCAAGGCCTGCCAAGATTTTGGATTAACAATCAGCCTGAAAAAAACACAAGTCATGGGTCAGGACGTGGATTCACCTCCCTGTATTATAATCTCTGCACAAGAACTGGAGGTCGTCCATGACTTCGTGTATCTCGGCTCAACTATCGCCGACACTCTCTCTTTAGATACTGAGCTGAATAAACGTATTGGTAAAGCGGCCACCACATTTTCTAGACTCACAAAGAGAGGAATCCCCTGTATGGAGAATTAGTGCAGGGAAAGCGCCCCAGAGGAAGACCACAGCTGCGATATAAGGATATCTGTAAGAGGGATTTAAAGGCCTTGGGAATGGACATTAACAGCTGGGAAACCTTGACCTCTGATTGTTCAGCTTGGAGGCTAAAGACGCAGCATGGCCTTCTCCATTTCGAAGAGACACTTGTTTGGCAGGCTGAGGTAAAGAGGCAGTCCCGGAACCAGCGAAATCAGGGGGCCGGGCAGGGGACAGAATGTATCTGCCCTCAGTGTGGAAGGGATTGCCACTCTCGGATTGGCCTTTTTAGCCACACTAGATGCTGTTTTAGGAACTCTTTCCATAGCACGATACCATAGTCTTTCGAGACTGAAGGATGCCAATGATGAGAACTAGATCCAGGGTACTTTACTGATTTAAACAAACTTAGGGTAGTTTTAACTTTTAAAGCAACCAACTGATCATAGGATGCCAGACTCTTGAAACAATACTTGAAATAACCCTGTTTTGTCTTCAGTTGGGAACAAAGGACTTTGTCAAACCTTTCTGAACACTCGCTTTGCGAGTTGACAAAGGGTGTTTTGTTCTAAGGTTAACTTACTTTTGTTCCAAGCAACAAGTGTTAGAGCTCAAAATGTTTTAAACATCTCTACTTCTGATTAACTAAAATTTGATATGTTGTCTATGCTAATAAACCTGGTTTAACTATTGTTTCATACCATTCAAATTATAATCAGTGGAACTCTGCACCTTTTGTGTTCCATGGTCCAAATACAACAAAACTTGGGATATTTCAAGTATTCTGCCATAGGAAATCTGTGTCTCTTTAAATAATTTTGGTTAAAATTAATTGTATTTTATTTTCCAAACCCAGAACTGTTAATTAAGAGTGGAAGTAAAAGCTTCCAATTGCTTCCTCTTGGGCATCTGGAGGGAGTGATAGGACTGTGCAAACCTGAAGTTTGCTATGGCTTGTTCCTTTCATACATATTTTTACAACAGAGTTCCCTGAAGTTGGAACACAGTCTTGGTTGTGCCTCCCAGGTCTGTTTAATGGAAGTACAAAGGAAAATATAAGGTGCAAAATCAGTTTCTTAAATATGTATTTTCTGAACTATTCCTGGAAGAGATCATTCTGACTTAATTATTTGGATAAAATTCTAGTGTTTGTCTAAATTGTGCACACTGAAAGCATATGTTGTCAACTTGTACTTATGCACCTGTTTTTGAATAAATCAAAGATTGGCAAAGTTTGTGGTAAATTCATAGGCATATCTTTAGTAAAATAGGAAAATGATGTTTTCAGACGGCCTAGGATTTTCCCCCCAAACATTTCTCTCCAAAATGGAGTGTGAGTGGGTGTGGTAGGACTGGGGGAAATTGTGGCTCTCTCTTAATACATTCTTGTGAAAAAAGCAATTAATCCTAGTTCCTAATGTTTGGAATTTGTGGAAATCATGGTTTGGGTGAACTATTTTTGGTTAAAATTGTCCAGAATTTTAAATTGCAGAAACTGGAGAAATAGATTAGAATTTGAGTTAGTATTCAAACTTGAAAATAACAATATCCTTAATGTCCTGTATTTTATTATCTTTATAGTGTTATTTACTGTCTTGCTATTGCTCTGTATGTGTCTCTGTGTGTAAAACAGAGAGACAAGGCTCTTATATCTCTAGCTCTGGATGGGGTGGCACTACCGCAAAGAGACCTGGTGCGCAATCTGGGGATCCTCCTAGACCTACAGCTCCTGCTTGAAGATAAGGTGACAACTGTGGCTAGGTGAGCCTTTGCACACCTTCAGGTAGTGTGCCAGTTGCGCCCATTCCTGCACTGTGAGGCTCTGCTCACTGTCATCTATGCCCTTGTAACCTCTCGCTTAGATTACTGCAATGCGCTCTACATGGGGGTGCCCTTGAAAAGCATTCAGAAACTTCAACTGGTGCAAAATGCAGCTGCATGGGTAGTATATGGTAGTATAGGCACATATAACATAACTACTACATGAGCTACAGTGGTTGCCAGTGTGTTTCCAGGTGCAATTCAAAGTGTTGGTTATCACCTTTAAAGCCCTACATGGCTTGGGACTGGGTTACTTGAGGGACCATCTTTTTCCAAGAGTTTCTACCCATTCAACTCAATCCAACAGATTGGGCATGCTGTAGATCCCATCGGCCAGAGTGTCAACTGATGGGAACTAGAAGATGGGATTTTTCTGCTATAGCCCCTGCCTTGGAGATTAGAATGGCCCCAACCCTGTTGGCCTTTCACAAGGCTTTAAAAAATTGGCTATGTACTCGGGCCTGGGGCTCAGAAGGTGTTTCTTGGCTTTTATGTTAATTATCTTGGCTGCATTTATTTATTTTTGGATGTCGTTACTGTTTCAAAGGTTGTTTTATTACTTTAGAGGAATCCTTGGTGCTGTCTAAGCTTGGGTTGTTTTCTTGCAGATTACCCAAATGCACTGATGATAACTAGTTTGGGTAATGAAATGTCTGCAAGAAAACAACCAAGCTCAGAGAGCACCAAGGACTCCTTATTTCAACCCTGAGCTACAAATATTCTCCTTTATTGATATTATTTTACAATTATAAGCCACCCATAGTAACTTGGCTGAGTTGGGCAGCTATAGAGAATGAATGAATGACACAAACTTTACCCTATTTAATATTAACCTACAGGTAGTCCTCGGGTTACAATGGCAATTGCTTGTTGTAGCCCGGGGGTGGGGGTTATTATTTTTATTCTTTTTATATTGGGTTTTTTATTGTTTGTAAGCCACCCAGAGTCACTGAGAGTGAGTGGGTGGCCATATAAATCTTCTAAATAAATAAATTGGGACCAGAATTTCTGTCCTGAAGCAATGCAGTTGTAAAGTGTGACATCACATAACTCCATTGCTTAGCAATGGCAGTTCCAGTTGCCATTGGCACCCCAGGACTGTGTGGGTCATTAAGCAGGAATAGGCAGGAGTCTCAGGTGGTGCTGTGGGCAGGCACTATGGAGTGGGGGAGTGTGCATGGATGACGTGGGAAGGGGCTACTGTTATGAGCCATGATTCAAAGTCTGACTCTGACCTTGAATCTGACAATGTTGCTTTAGCAGTGCTTCAGAATTTTCAGCCTCAGGAATCAGTAAGCCAGGATTCAATTAAGACTGATCAGTTACAGGCATTTCCTGCTCAGCTGGAGCAGTCAGTTGATGAGGCACAACCCCCAAACCCCAGGTCTAGGTGCATACAGAAGTGAGCAGAGCAATGTTCCTCAATGAGGCTTCTTGCAAAGCAAAGGGCAAGGCATGAGGTAATTGCAGCCAGTTGGCTGCAGACAGATTTAGTTAGCCTTTGTGCTTGTAATCCTTGTTAGAGACAGCTGTTGAGTTATCCAGGTTTTGAATTTGTTCCTGCCTCTTGAATGTATTTGTGCCTCTTGACCCTTGGATTGGCTGACTAACTGATTTGGCATCCTGTAACTTCTACAACATCTCTGGACTACATACACTATTGCTTCTTGGAGTGTATTTGCTCCCTTTAGGCAAGCATTCTTTACTAGGCATTTGAATCACATACCTGTCTGCTGTTAACTGCCTAAACTACACTAAATATTCCTGCTTGTAAAGTACTGTGTTTGTGTGTGTGTCAACAACCTTGAAACAGAACAGTTTGTCTCCAACTTTCTTAGCTCTTAAGTAAGAGTAAAAGTTTGTTTTTTCTTGGAAGAAACATTAAAATAACACTGTGTGGAACAACTGGTGATTGAAAATGCTCAATTAACTCAGCAGGTTGCCCTACTCACTGCTCAATTGCAAGCAGTGGAGCCTCACCCAACCCAACCCCCCCCCCTCAAATCAGAATTATGCTTTTGCTTGCCCAGAAAAGTTTGATGGAACTTTATTTCACTTTTCTACCTTTCTGGGCTCAGTGTCATTTATATATGAGTCTGATAGCTAAAGACTTCCCAACAGAATGAAAGTTAGGTTTCTCATCAGTTTACTGAATGGAGCAGCTACTAAGTGGGTTATACCATTGTTAGTACAGTAGAATCCTTTATTTGATTACTTTGTTGAATTTAGCCAGCATTAGAAGCCATGTATTCTGACCAATTGAAAGCACAAATAACTAACCATCACCTTTGGGAACTGAGACAAATTGATTGGCCAACATTTCACATGGAATGAAGCAGCCTTGATTGATCAGTTCCAGGATGAGTTGGCTAATGAAATTCTAGATGAGTGAGAACTGAATGCCCACATACCCTGGAAGGACTTCTACAGCTCTGTCTATGAACAGATGGGTGGCTACAGTAAAGAAAAGCTAGAAAGGATACCAGCTTGTTACCAAGTTTGCTACTCTTTTGCCAACACCCAAACCTGAAAGGACTTGAACAGAGGAACCCATGCAGGTTGCGTGTGCACGCCCACAATTAACTGAGGCAGAAATGTCCAGAAGGCACCAAGAGGGACTACATTTATACTGTGGAGGCCAATGACACTTGTCTGCCACATGCCCTGTCAAGAAACCATCTTCAGTGAGTTTAGGAAACAGATCCTGCCTGGTTCATAAGGGCTACTGAATCGGGGACAAATGATCACAGCTCAAGCCCAGGTACAGTGTAGCATTCTATGTAAACATCTGTTACTCTGCACCTCCCTGGCAAGTCAGAAATACTCAAGCCATAATTGACTTGGAGCAACTGCCAATTTTATGGACTTAAAATTTGCTAAAGACCAAGGAATACCCAGCCTTGCTATTTAACCTCTGCTGGTGGTTGAAACTCCATTCAGAACCGGTAGTCAAGTTCACACTCAATCTTTGCATGTGTATGTGTCAACATCAAGAACAGTTAAAGTTCTACTTAGCCTCCACACCCCATTTTCCTCTGGTTTTAGGGTTGGAATGGCTTCAAGATCATGAACTGCATACCATATTGTTTAAAGCGCCTGGTTGCAGAACTTGTGTGACCTTGCATATAGAGACTTTAGCAGCCAAGCTCACCAAGGAATCTTGCCCAGCCTTACCCACCAAATATGCTGACTATCAGGATATATTCAGTGAAAAAGAAGTGGGTCAACTGCCTCCTCATAGACTCTATGATTATCCAATTGATTTGGTTCCAGTCAGGTATTTGTATTCGCATTCAGAACCCAGACTAGCCACTCTTCAAGACTTCATAGATAAGAATTTGAAAAGGGGGTTTATCCTTCCATTTACATCTCCAGCTGCTGCTCCATTGTTATTTGTAAAAAAATAAATAAATCAGGGAAACTTACAACTCTGCAATTATTTTAGACCCCTAAACTTGATCACTACAAAGAACTGCTATCCTCTACCTCTTATCACAAAACTTGTGGAACATCTTTGTACAGTCAAGTTGCATGAATGGTGTGCTTACAACCTGGTGCAAATTTGTGAAGGAGACAAATGGAAGACCACCTTTTGTACTCACTATGGCCATTTTGAGTATACGGTCATGCCCTTTAGCCTATCTAATACTTCCAGGGTCTTTCAACATCTTATGAATTACATTTTTGAGACCTTTTAGACAAATGCCTTATCTCAACAATATCTCAACAATATTTTTGTATATTCAGATTTGCCTGCTGAGCACTTCCAACATGTTCATTTGGTGTCGCAGTGTCTTCATGCACATCAGTTATTTGCCAAGCTAGAAAAATGTAAGTTTGACAAAATCACAATTGACTTTCTGGGTCATTGCATCTCCTCAGCTGGCATCGCCATGGACTCAAATAAGTTGGAGGCAATTCTTTCCTGGCAGGCTCCATGAAGGGTCAAGGATGTGCAATGGTTCCTGGGGTGTGCAAATTATTATCGAACTTTCATCCCAAACTTTGCTACTCTCTCAGTGCCTCTGATGCGTGTTCTAAGAAAGAAGATACCATTGAACTGCGCTCAAAAGATTCAAGAAGCTTTTGAGGCTATAAAGTCTGCTTTTGCTTTGGAACCAGTTCTACACCACCCAGATCCTTTCTGACCTTTTAGAGTGGAGACAGATGCATCAGGCATCTTCTGTTCAACTGAAACAGTCACATGATGAGGCACATCCCCCAAGCCCCAGATCTAGGCACATACAGAAGTGAGCAGAGCAATGTTCCTCAATTAGGCTTCTTGTGAAACAAAGGGGAAGGACATTTACTGAATTGCAGTAAGTATTCCTGCTTCTAAAGCAGAGTTCACCAACCTTTCCGGCTTTGTGGACCGGCGTTGGGGGGGAGAGGGGGGATTGTTCCATGCGAGCTGTCAGGAAGCATGTGCGTGCAGGTCTGTTTGCACAAGCGGTGGGCACATGTGCCAGCCGCTCACGCAAATGGAGCATGCATGCATGCACGCGCTCGCCCACTGCTCGAGCAATTTTCCGCAGCCTGGTTGCAAACACCTCACAGCCCAGAGGTTGGGGACCCCTGTTCTAAAGTACTGTTTGTGTATGTGTGTTAGCAACCTTCAAACAGAACAGTTACGAAGTGTGGGTGTGTCGGTGACTGCAGGGGAGTTGGGGGCTGTGGGTGGGCCAGTGGGGGCCACTGGTAGGTGGGGGGGGATTCCCACAACTGGGCACCCTGGGCAAAAAAGTGGTGGAAGTGACTTGCAATCTTCCCTGCCTGCTTCCCCATTGACTTTGCTTGTGGGAAGCTGGCAGGGAAGATTGCAAATGACGATCATGTGACTGTGGAGTGCTGCAACCATTGTAAATGTGAGCTGGTTGCCAAGTGCCTGAATCACAATCGTGACTGCAGGGGTTCTGCCATGGCCAGAACTTCCAAGGCCCAGTCATTCAGCTCCATTGTAACTTTGGACGGTTGCTGAATGAGTGGTTGCAACTTCAGGACTACCTGTTATTTTAACTCATTTTCTTTTCATCCATCTTGTTGTCAGCCATTCAGTCATGACCAACCCTCAGCCACTCTATGGATCAGCACTCTCCATGCCCCTCAGTCTCACACTGCCTCCTTTATAGTATCCAGCCAATGGGTACTAGTGTGGCCCCTTCTCCTTTTTCCACTGATCACTCCATCTCACAATCCATCTCACAAATACATATTTCCCTTCTTAATTTGACCATTTTATTGTGACTTTATAAATAAACCTTCAAATCAGAAAATATTTTTATTGTTTCCACATAGTATTAAAGATGATTGTTGAGATAAAGACATTTAAACGTGAAATGTCCCCTCCCTTCATACAAAGTGTTGTGTATATACTAAACAAATGGAACAGTATGTGTATGAACTCTGTTAACTAAGCAAGATGTATTGCTATAGTCTGAATAAGCAATGGCATTCTTTAAAATTTAGCTAGATATAAAATTATCGTAATTTTTTCCAGGTGCTTTCTACCTTGTATTTGAATATATGGATCATGATCTAATGGGGCTTTTGGAGTCTGGCTTGGTTCATTTTGATGAAAGTCATATTAAATCTTTCATGAAGCAGTTGATGGAAGGCTTAGATTACTGCCATAAGAAGAATTTCTTACATCGAGATATTAAATGTTCTAACATCCTACTAAACAACAGGTATGCATCCAGTTTTACAAAAATTATATTTTTAGAAATAGAAATATTTGATAAAATAGTTTATAAATTCATCTTCAGATAACATTTTTATTGACACCGGTAGGGTGCTTTTTAGTTAAACCTGCTGGAGATAATGAAAAATATTTGTTAAATACTGACCTCAACATTTCATCTGTTTGAATGCATAACTAATATGTACCTAGAGTTCATTCCAGGCTTACTTACTGTATGTTTGGAATAGTCATATTGAAAGCAATGCGACTTAAGTCACAACTAAAGTTCCAGTTATTTTAATCAGAGTACTTTTAGGCTAAGTGCAACCCAAAAGTCTTCAACAGAGATCCTGTGCTATAATTTTAAGATTAAAGATGTATGTGTCTCCCATAGAATCAATAAATTATAGAATTCTTTTTTGGCCAAGTGTGATTGAACACACAAGGAATTTTGTCTCCGGTGCATAAGCTCTTAGTGTATATACAAGCAACAAGTGATAAATCATGATCATAATCATAAAATACAACACAATAATCATAAATCATAAGATACAAACTCAGTGATAGTCATAGGATACTAAATACGCAAACATCATAAATCATAATAGGATACTAAATAAAGGCAATCAACATAAATCATAAGATACAAACAAAGTTATAGTCATAAAAAGCTAAGGAAATAGGTAATAGGAAAGATGAAAAGACGAGAATGATAATAGGTTAATACAGCCCTACTTGGTGGTTTGACATCCTAGGGCATAGACAGTGTTGTGGGAATTAGTTGTTTAGCAGAGTGATAGCAGTGGGGGGACTCTCTTTGTGTCTGGTTGTTTTGGCGTGCAATGCCCTATAGCATCATCTTGAGGGAAGAAGTTGAAACAGTTTATGTCCAGGATGTGAGGGGTCTGTAGATACTTTCACAGCCCTCTTTCTGGCTCTTGCAGTATACAGGTCCTCAATGGAAAGCATTTTATTAGGACAAAAATAAGACTTCTCCATGTACTGCATCTATGCATTTGAGTAGTAGAACTGTGTTTTCCATTCTCCAAAGAGCCTTTTTTCATTTGTACATAGTGGCACATACATACAGAGCTAGATTAATGACATACTATATGGTCATGTTTGGGGGGCGTGATGGCTCAGTGGTTAAAGACACTGAGCTTGTCAGCTGGAAAGCTGACAGCCCAGATTAAAGACCTGAGTGCTGCGTGATAGGGTGAGCTCCCATTACTTGCCCCAGCTCCTGCTCACCTAGCAGTTCGAAAGCATGCAAATGCAAGTAGATAAATAGGTACCACTTTGGTGGGAAGGTAACAGCGTTCCATGCACCTTGGCATATAGTCATACTGGCCACATGACCACGGAAGTGTCTTCGGACAACACTGGCTCCCTCGGCTAAGAAACAGAGATGAGCACCGCCCCCTAGAGTCAGACATGACTGGACAGGGGAAACCTTTACCTTTACCTTTAAATGGTCATGTTTATCAAGAACAACTTGCAGTCCCCCAGTGCTCACGCTAGGAGTGAGGAACATATGCCAAAGTACCATTTCTGGTATTGTTCACCAACACCTGGTTGGGGCTGCTGGGAGTTGGTTTGCTAATTCCACCATCCATGATTTATACAATAAGACTGTTACAGTAAGTTTTGGGAAGTTAACCTTTCCTGCTCTACTGCAGTTATTTATTTTATTTGTATTTTATGTGCTTTTAAATTATTGTTTGTTACATAGCAGTTTGAGAATCTAGTTGAAAAGTGGCATGTAGATGTTACAAATATTGCCAGCTGCAGCATTTTATTGTAGAAATCAGTCTAATTTATGGTGTTAATCTTACAACATAACAGTAAAATGTTTATAAGTATTAAAATGATGTATAGTATATTAGGTTTTTTAATGTTTGATTTATTTTTCTGATTTCTTGACTGCATGTTTGCAACATTTAAATCATGAATACACAACTTTTTCTGGAGGAAGAATAAAACTTAGGCTTTGAATTTTATGAATGAAGACTGCACTACAAAGAATTTTGGCTGGGTCCAATGCTGGATCCAAAAGTTAAGATTAAAATTGAATTAAATATAGTTATGGATATTACGCTGAGAGTGGGATAGATGGTGTCTAAATTTGATAAATAAATATTCTTCTATTTGTACATTTAACCAAAATTTACTATTTCCTCTAGAGGGCAGATCAAGCTTGCAGATTTTGGGCTTGCTCGTCTGTACAGCTCTGAAGAGAGGTAAATTTAATACTTAAAACTATGTGTCTCAGAAGTATTCTGAAAATGTCCCATAAACAAAACTTTAAAATTTAACCAAAGACACTGATTTTTAAAATATATTTCTTCCATGACCTTAAAGATTTTGGTTATACTTGTTATTTTTAAATTTTATAGACTAAATTAAAGTTTAAATGATTTTTTATTCTGAAGACTTATTCATACTTAAGGTAGCTCATTGAAATCAATGGGGTTTAAATTAGCTAAGACTAATCAATAGATTTTGGAGTCCTTTTTTACATGAAAACCTCACAGTATTCCCTTTATACGTAGGTATAAAAAAGCCGACTGTGCTAAATTTCAGAGTCTGTTGGATAGTGCTGTTACTCAATACCTAAACTGAGCTATTACAACAAATTTGTGGAGGCCGTTAAAAAAATGTTTCCAGTTATCAGTCCCACGGGGCTGCAAAACCAACTATATTCAAGGCCTTATAGCAGAACCAAAGGACCAATTGCAGAAGTATCTTGCTCTTTTTGAGGCTGATCCTATGGCAGAAGACACAGTGAATGCAGGACAGTAGTTAATTACTTCTATACCTGAAGCTAAGAGAGAAAGCTGGATTAAAACAATAGAGGAACTGGACATGAGCACAAGTAGCCACAAAGCGTGAAGATTGTTGAGTCACCTGAATAATGACCCAACTCGCTCTAGAGATTATGTCAGATCTGTCCCGGCTTAGACATTTAGGAAAGAAAGACCCTCGACTCCATTAGCTTGAAGTGAAAGGTTCTTTTACTAAAGTAAAGCAGTTGCAGCGAGAGTAAAGCTAGATCTGAGTATTCCCGCGCAAAGGCTGCACTTTTCCCCATTCCCTGGCCCTCCCCCCTTGACCAGTTCATCAGTGTCCAATAGTATTCCTTTTTGATGTTTTGAGAACTGCTTTGAGGTTTGACACCTCTTGATGTAGTTTCGCATTCTGTTCCCAGGCCATGTGCCCTGTGGAAGAACTGAGAAAGGCTATAAGGAAGAGTAGGCCACAGAAAGCTGCTGGTTTGGATGACATCCTTATTGAACAGATAAAGCAATTTGGACTGAATGCAAGACAGTGGCTACTAGAAATGTTTAATGAATGCTTGGAACAATGTAAGATTCTTAGTGTCTGGCGAAAGGCTAAGGTGGTAGCCATTTTAAAACCAGGTAAAGAGGTCAATAACCCTAAGAACTACTGTTCAATTTCTCTTTTGTGCCATACCTACAAAATCTTTGAAAGAATGATACAAAATCGCCTCACTGTAGCTGTAGAACCCCTTCTCATACTGCAGCAGACTGGATTTCACCCTGAAAAATGTTGCACCGCACAGATCCTGAACTTAACCCAGTATATCGAAGATGGATTCCAAAAGGGCAATGTAACATGAGCTGTATTCATAGATCTCACGGCTGCATATGATACCATCAATCTTAGAAGACTGAAGAAGAAATGTTATGATATGACTAAAGATTTTAAACTTACAAATATCAGGAATCTGCTTCAGAACCGTATGGTTTTTGTGGAGTTCTATTGGTACAAGAAGATCCAGAGAAACTCTGAACAAATGGGGCTATCCGGTAGCTTCTTCTCTTTGCGATTGTGGTGACATGCAGACAACAACACATATGTATACGTGCCCTTTGTGTCCTGATCAGTGTACACTTGAAGAGCTCATGGCAGCACAACAGAATGCAATTAATGTTGCTAGTTTCTGGGCAAGATCTGTTTAACTTGTACACATTTTAATTTGGTATTTTATATTTTATATTTTGTTATATAGTATGTCTTATTTTAATTGTGAAGCTCATGACATGAATAAACAAAACCCAACAGTTAACTCTGATCCATCCTGGATCATATATCCTTGTTTGCTTTTTAATAACATCTCTCATCAATTGTCTGGTTGAATATAGTAAATCCATTCTACAAAATTGATCTATCTTTCCCAAAAAGTCCAGATGAAATTGTTTTCCAGTTAAATATAATAAGTCCATTTTCCAATCTCCTGCAATCTTCTTAAGAGAAACCAATTTATCACTCATCCATTCTGTCAGCTCTAAGTCTGTAAGGTCCGTATTTCTTTCAGTCTTCTCCACTGAATCTGCCACTTTCAAACCCCTCCCTTCCGCTTCCCAGATCCATGCCCTGGAGGGATGTTGCTGCTGCTGTAACAGCCTCCCTGCTATGTGGCAGCTTCCCTACCTGGGATCCTGGACCTCACCCCACAGCTGGTGGTGGAGTTCCCCAGGCTTATAATTCTGGGGGACTTCAATCTGCAATCCCTGGGGGTGCGGCTGGAGGTAGCTTGGGATTTCATGGAAACCATGACTTCCATGGGCCTGTCCCAGCTCATCCAGGGCCCAACTAAGAATAGTGGTCACATACCTCATTTGCTGTTCTTGTCGGAGTAGTGCCTATGTGACCTGGAATTGGTGGATCTATCTTTGGTCCCCTTGTCATGGTCAGTTCTGGTGGCAATGAATTTCTCTAGAGCTGTAACACCCCCCCCCCCGGGCAGGGAGCCAGGACCTATTAGGTTGGTCCATCCCCGGTGACTAATGGACCCAGATGGGTTTTAGAAGGAACTGGTTGTTATAACTGTAGATCTGCTGCATAGTCCTGCTGAGCTCTTAGTCACTGCTTGGAATAGGAAGGTGCCTGAGGCTCTGGATAGGATTGTGCCCATGAGACCTCTTCTAGCCTATAGCCCTCTTTGTCCCCTGTGGTATATGGAGGAATTGAGAGGGGTGAAACGGGTAAAGAGACGTCTAGAGAACTGCTGGCAGAAGACAAGGGATGAATTCAAACACGGGTAAGAGCTGCTATTAAAGCCTACCTCGTGGTGACTCGGGCGACGAATCAAGTACTTCTCCGCACTAATCACGTCTGCAGATAATCAGCCAGCAACCCTCTTTATGGTGAGCTTCCTCCTCCTGGGGAAGTAAGATACAGAGGTCCACCTGAAGGGGCGTGCTGAGGAATTTGCTGATTTTCTAGAAGACAATGAGCCGTGGTGGCGCAGTGGTTAGAGTGCAGTACTGCAGGCTACTTCTGCTGATCACCAGCTGCCAGCAGTTTGGCAGATCGAATCTCACCAGGCTCAAGGTTGACTCAGCCTTCCATCCTTCCGAGGTCGGTAAAAATGAGGACCCAGATTGTTGGGGGCAATATGCTGACTCTGTAAACCGCTTAGAGAGGGCTGTAAAGCACTATGAAGCGGTATATAAGTCTAAGTGCTATTGCTAAGACAACATCACTCTTATTCGTTCCCAGTTAAATGTCGCCATGGTTACTGGTCCAGTGGAGACACCTGGGGCAGGTTGTTGCCCAGTTATCTGGGAATGATTTGACCCTGTTGCTCCTGAAGAAGTGGACAGGATCCTAGGGAATATGAGTGCAAGCACCTGCGTCTTAAATCCATGCCCCTCCTGGCTTGTGAAAGCTTCCCAGGAGGTGACATGCGGGAGGGTTCTGATGGTGATTAATGCTTCCCTGTGGAAGGGCGTGGTGCCCCGCACTTCAAGAAGGCTGTGGTCTGCCCTCTTCTTAAGAAGCCATTGCTAGACGCCACCCTATCGGATAATTTTTGTTCTGTCTCTAATATTTTCTGGGGAAGTTTGTTGAGAAGGTGGTTACGCTGCAGCTCCAGAGGTTACTGGATGAAGTGGATTATCTGGACCCTTTCCAGTCAGTGTTCATGCCTGGATGTGGGATGGAAACGGCATTGGTCATGGTTTTTGATGATCTCTGGGCGGAGCGGGATGGGGGTAGTGCATCCATCCTTGCTCTACTTGACCTCTTGGCCTTCGATACCATTGACCATGGTATCCTTCTGGAGCAACTTTGGGGGTTGAGAGTGGGGGGCTCTGTGTTGAACTGGTTCACTTCCTTCCTCTATGGTCTCGGTGTTGATAGGAAGCAAGAGGTCTGGCCCTAGTCCCCTGCTTTGTGTGGGTTCCACAGGGCTTCTGGACTTTCTCCGCTTCTGTTTAACACCCACATGAAGCCACAGGGTGAGATCACCACCATGGGCTGAGATATCATAAAATATGCTGGTGATACCCAGCTACATGTCTCAGCCCATGGTGAATTAAGTGATGCTATGACCTCCCTCTCACAGTGCTTGGAGACTGTTAAGAGCTGGATGGGGAGCAACAGGCTGAAACTGAACCCTGGGAAGATGGAATGGCTCTGGGTTTGGGGTTCTTTGGTCAATGGAAAATTGCTATCTTTGGCCCTGGATGGGGAGACACTGCCCCAGACTGACCCAGTGCATAATCTGTGGTTTCTCCTGGACTCATGACTCCTGCTCAAGGTGGCAGTCGTGGCAAGGAGGGCCTTTGCACAACTGTGGCTTGTGCGTCAGTTATGTCCTTTCCTGAACCAATAATCCCTGCTCACAATCACACCCTAGTCACCTCCCGTCTTGACTATTGAAATGTGCTCTTCATGGGGCTGCCCTTGAAAAGTATCTGGAAGCTTCAGTTGCTTCAAAATGCAGCAGCCCACATGGTTTTGTGTAGCCCTAGGTGTGCACATGTGTCATCTCTCCTGTGGGAGCTGCATTGACTGCCAGATTGCTTCCGGGTCCAATTCAAGATAATGGTTGTCACATTTAAAGCCCTACATGGCTTCGGACCAGGTTATTTGAAGGACCATCTTCTACCAGTCACATGTACCTGAGTGGGGAGGCAAGGAATGCTGCAGGTCCCCTCTACTAAAGAGGTACATCCAGTGGGACCAAGAAGAAGGGCCTTCTCTGTGGTAGCTCCCTCCCTTGGAACATAGGGAGATTGGCTCCCTATTTGACACACATTTGCAAGGCCCTGAAGACCTGGGGCTGGCGAACCCAGAGTGGGATGGAGTGCATTAAGTGGCTTATTTGACTGATTGTTGTCACCAGGGGGAGTGGGGGGTTATAAATTTTTATTGTTTTTTTATATGAGATTTTTATCTTTGCAAGCCATCCGGAGTCACTGAGAGTGAGTTGGGTGGCCATATACATTTTCTTAAGTGGTGGGGGGGGTGGGTGACAAATACCTGAGCATCTTTCAAGCTGACAACATCAAGCACACTGAAGTCAACAAAAAGGTTAGAAGTGAATACATCATGAGAGTGAAGATGATCTTAAAGTCCAAACTCAGTGAAGAAAATACCATCAGGGCGATTAGCACCTGGGCAATTCCAGTCATTGGATACATAGCTGGAATAGTGGACTGGAATCAAGCAGAACTAAAACCATAGATAAAATCGGAATAATAATGACAATGAATCATGCCCTTCAACCATGCAGTGATGTTGACAGACTCTACTTACCAAGGAAAATAGGTGGCGTAGAATATTTCAAGTACACCAGACAGTTGAAGATGAAAAAAGGACATTGGAAGAATACCTGAAGGACAGAGAAGAAGTTGCACTGAAGTTAGTATACCTTGAAGGCTTATTGAACACCAGAGAGAGCAAACTGGCCTACAAGAAAAACCAAATCAAGAATAGAAAGGAGACTTGGCAAGGCAAAGTATTACATGGCCAGTATGTAAAAGAAATAGGCAAAGTAAATAACAAGACCTGGTAATGGCTAAGAGCAGTAAAATTGAAGAAACAGACAGAGGGGCTAATTCTGGCTGCACAAGACCAAGCCTTAAGAACAAATGCATTCAAACCAGAATTGAGAAGATAGCAACAGACAGCAAATGGTAGCTCTGAAAGGAGTTGAAGAAACAGTGGGCCACCTAGTTAGCTGCTGCAAGAAGATCACACAGACTGACTACAAGCAATCACATGACAAAATAGCAACAATTTGCCTGCAAGCAACAACTGGTGTTACCACAAAATAGACAAAGTGGTAGAAATTTAGAAAATGAAGAAGCTAAAGTGCTCTGGGACGTTAGAGTTCAAACAGACAGGCACCTGTCACATAACACTCCAGGCTTAACAATTGTTGATAAGAAAGACAAAAAGGTCTGGATAGTGGACATGGCAGTACCTGGAGACAACAAAAAAGAAGAGAAAGAACTGGAGAAAATCACAAAATACAAAGACCTGCAAATAGAAGTAGAATGACTATTGCAAAAGAAAGCAAAGATAGTAGCAATAGTACTATGCACCTTGGAGGCAAACCCAAAGCATCTGGAGCATCACTTGAACACCATTGACATTAACAACATCCCTATCAGTCAGTTGCAAAAGGCAGCTTTACTCGGAACAGCTTATATCCTGCTCCAATAACTCTAACAACATGAAACATCCACATCTGCCTATGTCAGGTCCTTCAGAAGGACTCAATAAAACATCTCGCTGACTGTGCATGGAACCATAATAATTTATTAAATGTATATGCCCACCTGACTCAGCAATTCAGTAGTAGCCCAGGAAGATAAATTATGGGAAAGAAATCTGATTTGATTGAAAAGTGAGCTCAGAAGACCTGTGGGATGGTTTAATTCATTTTGATATGATTTGGGAAAATGTCTAATAGGAAATTATTTTTGGAGAAAAATAGATTTTTTTTTCCCTAGTCGACCATATACCAACAAAGTTATCACTTTATGGTACCGTCCCCCTGAACTTCTGCTAGGAGAGGAACGATATACACCTGCCGTTGATGTCTGGAGCTGTGGGTAAGGCATTTTTTTGCTAACAAACTATGCAACAAAGTAATTTGGAAAAGGTACAGATTATGTGGCAGAATATTTTAACTGTACATTTGAACCAGAGACCAGTACACATTGCACTGAAGCACAAATTGGTTTATTGACAGCTCTGGAGGCAGAGACATGGTAGAGAGGGGTGCAGTTACAGTCCCTGTTAGACTTATGCAAATTAGAATATACATGTGATTGGATATAATAGCCAGGCATGTACCTAATGGGGTTAGTGAGGCCATTAGAGTATACCTATGAGGTAATGGTACAGGACTACAAAGACAGTGGGGTTTTGAAAGAGTTCAAAGTATTTGGTGAACATATACTTTCTTCTAGGTAGTTACTTCTGTTTTCCCAGAGCTTATCAGCATTCCTTGGTCTTCTAAGTTTTCAGCTAAAAGTGTAGTTTTTCTGGGAAAGTGTTTTTATAATATGTTGTTGCACACTTCGATACCATAAAGCTGAGCCAGTGCTTCATTTTCCTTGGGAAGATGTATTTGGGTTAGGGACTATTAGTTTGGCCCCCAAAGTATCCTACAATTGTTTGCTCTTTTTTGTAGATGTATCCTGGGTGAACTTTTTACTAAAAAGCCAATTTTTCAAGCAAATCAGGAACCTGCTCAGCTGGAACTGATAAGGTCAGTATATCCTGGGTCTCTGAAAAATTTACTTTTCAGCAAATGGTCGCCAATATTTTGCCCCTCATCTTAAGAAAAATATATTAGTTGCCAATATTTGAAACTATGAGAGTGATCAATCAACCTTTATTATGTTCAAAGACCAGCATAAGGAAGGGGGGTATGAAAGAATTTAAAAACATAAAAAAAATTAAAAAAACTTACATAGAAAGCTAAAAATATATTTAACAACATCTAAAAAGAATAAAACAATAAAAGCATTAAGTGGGAATTTAAAAAAATATCGTACTATTAAACACTGTAATAACAGTCTAGGTATTTATTAAAATTAATTTGGGGGCACTATCTTCCAACATATTTTAAGTGCTTCTGCAGAAAACCTAGCAACACTATATGTTGTACCTGGGTTGGTATCTGAGAGCAGCAGGGAAGTGTAAAATTGTCCTATATGCCCTGGGTATTTATGCAGTAATGGTAAAATGATGCTTGTGTGTTTGTGTTTTATTTTTATAGTTATAATGTACACTGAAGATGGCATTTAATTTCGTTGTATGAGGTGCAATGACAAGTAAACTAAACTAAACTAAACTAAACTTGTACAAGTCTCTCTGTAGTATAGGCACTGGAAAAGTACATGTTTTGTTGTTGCTACATGTCCAGAGTCACAGGGACATTGCCTCTCTGGGTAGGGGATCTTTCTGAATTGGCCTTCAAGGACAGCTGAGGGGAAGGTGTGACATTGTGCCACAGTAAATGGTCTTTGATGATTAGATACTTCAAGATTTGTTAAGTATGCCATAGGGAAGACAGAGTACCTGTTGGATTCACTGGCGATAAAAGTTGGGGACCTGGTTAGGTCCAATTGGTGGTCTGTGTCTGCTCTATGCTATTTAATGAGAGCTTTGGAGTGATCATATCCCATGCTAAGTAGAAGACCTGGAGATAAGCCCAAGGGTGAGATTTTAGTTGTCACTATTTTTTCCATGTGGACTGAAAATCATCCCTCATAGTTAGTGGGGTGAGGCCAAGAAGGAAGAAGAATACTCTAAGCCAGTAGTTGAGCATGGTCACCCACACTCTGACCTCTACTTTCATGAGGCCTGTCTCTAGCCTCAAGGTGCTGCCTTTTGGGGCTTGAAGGGCCGTTATTAGGAATTTGGACTGAACAAGTTCTAATGGTGCAAAGTTGGAGAAGGCACCCAACTGGGTCCCATAAAGAAGTTGTGCTATTGGCTTTGGCTTCAAATAATTTGAGTACTGCAGAAATGTAGTGACCACCTCTTTTTTTGAGGAATTTAAAGAAGGCAGATGAGCTCCTCTGAGCATTTCAATGTAGTCGCCATGGGGATGCCTACTGTTGGAGGAATGTAGGACTACTCCCAGATACTTGAAACAGAAGACCTGCTCAATGTTGTGGCCATCTATCCTCCAATAATAATTTTTGGGCCTTTTGGCAAATGCCATGGTTTTGTTTTTCTGATACTGAGCTCTAGCTGGTCTTCCTTGCAATACTGTATCAGTGCTCTTTTAAGGCCAGTAGGTGTTCTTAAGAGGAGAACCCTGGGGCCTTCCCGGCAGTCCCTGTGGCCAGGCCTGCTTGCCTGCCTTCCCTACTCCCTTCCACGTGGCACGTGGCCCCGCCATGCTTGCCTGCCTTCCCCGCGACCTTCCTGGCGCTCCCCGTGGCCAGGCCCACTTGCCTGCCTTCCCTACTCCCTTCTACGTGGCCCATGGCCCCGCCATGCTTGCCTGCCTTCCCCGCGGCCTTCCCAGCGGTCCCCGTGGCCACGCCTGTTTGCCTGCCTTCCCTACTCCCTTCCACGCGGCACGCGGCCCCGCCATGCTTCCCTGCCTTCCACGCGGCCTTCCTGGCGGTCCCCGTGGCCAGGCCTGCTTGCCTGCCTTCCACGTGGCCCGCGGCCCCGCCATGCTTGCATGCCTTCTTTGCGGGGAAGGGAAGCGGCTGGGCTGCCGCTGACTTTCATTGGGGCGCGTGGAGCGAGACAGAGCTCCTCCTGCCATCTCTTCTCTTCCCCCTTCTCTTCTTGTCTTTGTTGGCAGAAGAGTTTTCCCCACCCACCACCACCCAGATGCCCTTGCTTTCCCCAAATTCCCCAAGCATTTCTTTGCCTACCTGATTTCCAGCTCCATCATGTTTCTTGCCATCGTGTGCAGGGAAACGAAAGTTTGTGTGGGGCTAAAAAAAAAGTTCAATCAATCAATTCCAACTTCTCGCGAAAGAAAAAGATCTCGTGAAGTTGGAATTGACTGAGTGAATTTTTTTTTTAGCCCCACACAAACTTTCGTTTCCCTGCACACGATGGCGAGAAACGCGATGGAGCTGGACATCAGATAGGCAAAGAAATGCTTGGGAGAAGCGATGGCATCTGGGCGGTGGTGGGTGGGGAAAGCTCCGTGGCGCAGCCTGGGGCTGCAATGGCGAAACGGGCAACGGAGCGGCCGGCGCGAGGTAAGGAGGAACAAAACATCCCCATCGCGCCGCGCCCCCTCCTGCCACCAAGGGCGCCCAGCCATGAGTGGATTTTCCTTCGTCCGCACCGTTTCCCGCCATTCCTGCGCTGTCCGGGAGGCAGGCCGCTCGTCCGCGCCGCTTCCCGCGCTTACTGGAGCTTCCCGCTTGCCTCTGAATGCCGGCTGAATGCGCTCCATCTTGCCGATGGCTTCCCGGCACTTCTCCTTGTAGCACTGAGCTGCTTGGCTTTTGAAATCCAGCGCCGCTTCTCCGGCTGCTGAGCCGGAGCACTCTTGAAATCCAAGAGTGCTGGATTTCAAAAGCCAAGGAGCTCAGTGCTACAAGGAGAAGAAGCACCAGGAAGCCATCGGCAAGTATCAGAGGGCATTGCTGGAGCTGAAGGCGCTGGCCTTCCCCTCTGCCACCAGCCGCGGGAGGAAGGTAAGGGCAAGGTAAAGCCAAACCGCTGCCCAGGCAAGAGCTGCCGGCGGGGGTGGGCGAGGCTGCAGGGCAAACCTGGCTGGAAGTTCCCATCCCTTTGTTTGTAAATCTCCCCAAAAGAGGGAGGGGAGGAAGTTCTGCCGCAGTCCCACCGGCGTTTCCAGGCAATGTGGGGCCGGGCGCGATCGTCCCTTCGCGCGCTGTCCCCGGGAGACTGTCCAGAAGCACCTGGTGGGCTCGGGCTTGGCTGTCTCACGAGGCAGCGGTGGCCGCCGGTGCTAGGATTGCCGCTCGGGGGATGCAGTCAGGCTCCACAGTTAAATGCTTCCTTTTCTTGCAAGTGCATACAAACATCATTAAAGGGAGAAATGGTGAGTTCTGTAACCAGAAAAACTGAGAATGAAAACAATGTATTACAGTTAAATTAGAAGTGGTTCTTTGTGAAGGATCTGTGAAAATTTTGGAATATTGCAATAAGGCCCAAGAAAAAAATATATAAAGCAGAAAGATTTAATTAAAGGAGAAGAGAAAGAATGGTAAGACATCCACTAACTGACTGCTTTGAAAATGCCTTTCAAATGTAAAGCACCTGAAGGCAGGACAAGAAACAAAGGATGGAAACTAATCAAGAGAAGCAACCTAGAACTAAGAAGAAATTTCCTGACAGTGAAAACAATTAATCAGAGGAATGGGATGCCTTCAGAAATTGTGGGTATACCATCACTGGAGGTTTTTAAGAAGAAATTTGTCCATAATAGTATAGGGTCTCATGCTTCAGCAGGGGTTGGACTAGAAAACCTCCAAGGTCCCTTCCAACTCTGTTATTCTTTATAAATCTCTCCACTCAGTCTTACCAAGAGAATGGTGATAAACAATATTTGGAAATGTACATCAGGTCTTCTGATAGCAAAATCTCATCGTATTGGCTAGTATCAAGGGGAAGATGACTTTGAAAAAGCTTCCTCTCTCACCATAACATGCAAGACGAGGCGAGGAGTGGCTGGGAGGGGGAGGGGTGAGGAGAAGCCAGGTGAGGCGCCCCTCGATGTGAGTGACATCGAGTTGGCCATGCCCATCCAGCCACATGACCACCCAGCCACGCCCACAGAACCGGTAGTAAAAAAAAATTTGAATCCCACCACTGTTATATATAAAGTATGTCACAGAAGTGAGTACACTCCCTCACATTTTGTAAATATTTAAGTATATCTTTTCATGTGACAACACTGAAGAAATGACACTTGACTACAATGTAAAGTAGTGAGTATACAGCTTGTATAAAAGTGTAATTGTGCTGTCCCCTCAAAATTACGCAACACACAGCCATTAATGTCTAAACTGGTGGCAACAAAAGTGAGTACACCCCTAAGTGATAATGTCCAAATGGGGCCCAAAGTGTCAATATTTTGTGTGGCCACCATTATTTTTC
>QLTV01003669.1:2383621-2397469 GCA_003457575.1 Thermophis baileyi | reverse complement strand
ATAATAATAATAATAATAATAATAATAATAATAATAATAATAATAATAATAATAATAATAATAATAATAATAATAATAATAATATACTGCTTAGTCCCCATTCCATGGACCAATATAGCCAGTTCTCTTTTTTCTCCCATGGAATCAAAGGAAGGAGGGGGGGGATTTGAGATCTCTCTTTCATCAAGTCTACAAGAAGGAACCACAGCTGGTTATAAAGGTGGCACTTCAATAATCCAAGTTAAGAACAGGAGGCTTCTTAAGATGCCTGGCCTTCATGATGGATTGTATTGCATGGCAGGATTCCCAGGCTCCTCCTGGACTGCCCCTTGTCCCTGGGGAGCTGTGAATAAGGAATGGTGTGCTTTGTAATGAATAGGAGGTAGGGACAATGGCACTCTTCTGACAACCAAAGGGAATGCTTTATCATGTGTTGCTTTGAAAGTAGCTACATTCTATTTACATAGGAGGCACAATATGGATTGCCCATTTACCTTAAAGCCTTGAGACTCTTCCTTTTTTGCAGACTGCCTTCATTAGGGCACAAGCTTGCATTAAGTCATCTCTAGTCAATAGAATGAAGTCACCTTTCCCATCTGCACAAAGACAAACTCACCTGATACTTTCCAAGTGACATCTTCACCAACAATATATATACTGTATTTATATACATCAATATTGTTAAGTTGTGGGAATAACGATTCTGGAGACCGACTCTTTGAACAATGTTTATTAGGCAACTCTATCTACAACCAGCAACCTTCTGTCTGACAGCCTGCCCTTTTATAGGGAGCTGTCAGACGCTTTAGCCAATAGCGTTTGAGCATTCTTCCAGCTCAAACGCTGGACCTGAGTGGAACCATTCTAACTGTCAATACATAACAAATATATAGCCATGATATGAGAGCCAGTTTGGTCTACTCTAGTGGTTAATGCACCAGGCTAGAAACCAGGAGACTCTGACTTGTCTATGGAGATTCTCAATCATGGTTGTCTCCTGTCTCAAAGGTGCATTTCAAAAAGCACTTTTAATTTTTTTTCTCTCCTTAAAAACATTTAGCTTCTCATCCGAAGCTGCTTCAGTTCAGAACTAGAACTGAAGAAGCTTCTCAGATGAGGAGTGAAGGGTTTTCAAGTGTAGCGGGGGGGGGGGGGGGGGGGGGGAGAAAAAAAAAAAGGGGGGGTTTGGGGAGGAAGAGGGAGGGGGGGGGGGGGGGGGGGGAGGAGGAGAGAAACAAAAAAAGAGGAGGTTTTGGCAGGAAGAAGGAGAGAGGGAGGGAGTGTGAGAGGAGGAAGGTGGGGGTTGTGACTGAAAAAAGAAAAAAAGTGAGAAGGTAAAGATAGGGAGGGAAGCCTTTTTAAAAGGAGAAGGGAAAAAAGAGGCCTGATAGGATAAGAGAGGCTTCTGTGGGGCACGCCTGAGGGAAATAAGGGCATAGGATAGCAGAGGCTTCTGTGGGGCATGCCTGAGGGAGAGAAGAGTTTGAGTGAAAGGAGGCAAGCAGAGGAATCCATGAAGGAGCAGAGGCGGTGGAAGGACAGCCCAGCAGCAGTTCAAGAGAGAGAGAGGAGAGAGAGAGAGAGAAAGGAAGAAGGGCCGACCAGCCACCTGTGAAAAAGACTGACCATCACCCCACCATGTGACCTGCCTGCTGAGAGGAGACTGACCACCACTCCACTACGTGACCCAGGCCAGTAGAGGTGCCTGAGCGAGGGACCAGTGTGGACTGGCGGCCATGCTAAGAGGGCCAGGGGAACCCGGACTCCAGCGGCCCTTATGGGGTAGCGCTGCTACACAAAGAAAAAAGTGAGAAAGTCCATTTGCCTTTTGAAAAGCACCTTTGAAACAGGAGATTGTGAGTCCCAGTCCTGCTTTAGGCAAGCTGGTTTATCAATTCCAGTCAAAGCCAATGGATCAACACTCCGTTAATCCCCAAAAATAAGTGGATCTTGCGCTTATAGGAAAACACTGGGAAGATATAACCATGGTGTCAAGAAATGAGGAGGAGTCTGCTAGCACCTCTTCCAACTAATATGAGCTTCCTCGAGCTGCTCCAACTCAGATACAGATGGTGATATGGCTAAAATTGATGTAGGGTTGTCTTACACTAGCCATAGTGCAGGAGTACATACCTTAGTGTAATGAGGAGGTGAGGAAGAAATGGTGGAAGAGTTAATCATTGCCAAAAACAAATTGAAGAGAGTGTGTGACATTACAAAATAATGAAAGCTTCAAAAGTAATCCAAGCTGGTTTAGTTCAACATCTTGAAATCAATCATTCTTCATCACTTGAGACTTTGAAGAAGAGATTGGACTGCCATTTGTCAGAAATGGTGTAGGTAGGGTCTCCTGCTTGGGCGGGGGTGGGTTGGACTAGATGACCTATAAGATCCCTTCCAACTCTGTTAATCTATTCTAATCTAATCTAATCTAATGTACAGCTACTCAAGGAGCTGAGGCGTTCCTTGTTATTGTCATTTATAACCTCAGTACTGATTTAAGCAGTTGTGAAGAAGTGTTAAAGCAATCTTTAGAAATGCAGATGCAGCCAACCCAGATCATCAGAAAGGGGAACAGGGCCAGGGATGATTGCAGTGGGTACCTGGGACTCCTCCAAAAATAAAAAAATAAAAAAAATAGGGTTCTTTTTAAAAACATGAATGCCTATGTGTAGAGGCAGAAAATTCCCACTAGTGTGCAGAAAGTTTTCATAGCTGAAGCCCAGGTGAGCTGTTTGCTTAGATTGTCTAAATCCCTCTTGTTCCAAGAGTTTTTTGCTGCTCTCTGAGCTTGGTTGTTTGCTTGTTGATTTTTCATTAGCCAAACTAACATCATGAGTGCTAGTAAGGAATGGGGTTTGCTGTAGCATTGATAATGTTACCTAGTTTGGGTATTGAAATGTCTGCAAAAAAACAGCCGAGCTCAAGAAAGCACCAAGGACCCCTCATTTCAACCCTGAGCTACAGATATTCTCTTTTATTGCCTTTGAAAGGAGCAGGGAAGAGACCCTTAAATAAAAATAAATTAAAAGCCAATGGGTCAGTTCTTTTCTGGTGGTATGTATATAGAAACACGGGTTGTGAATCTCAGAAGTTAAATAAACCAGCATTGGCTTCTTTTGCACAACACAAACCATGGTTTAAAAAGCCCAGTGGCTGGGTCAGCATGACAAAAGGAAAGGTTTAATCCAGGCAGTGCTCCAGAGGTGGAGGATGGCTTTGTGAATCCTGAAACTTTACTCCAAGCAGCTAAAAATGAAGTTTCCAGATCTTCTCTATCTCAACCTCTTTTTCTGCCTGGAGCAGATTCCTGTTTGTCAGAGTTGGCCAGAGAAGGCAAGCAGGTGGATTCCAGCACGTCTTTCCCCACTTATCTTATCTGCTCCTCTGTCTGTCTCCCCCTCCCCACTCTCTTTCTTTGAAACATTTGCTAAACAGAAGACTGAAGAAACCAGGGCTCTTCCTGGCCTTTTCCAGGCTCCTGAAGGAGCTCCATGTTGCTCAAAATATAGATAAGCAAACTACCATCAGAAACAGGCCTCCATTGGAACAGCTGAGAAATCTCTTATTCTCAAAAGAGTTCCTTCCCCCCCCCCCTGCGCTTTCTCTCCTTAACTCCTTTGCCCTGTTTTTATTTATTTTTTGCTCTGCCTGGTTTTTAAAGCTTGTCTCTATTGAGGGTTTAGCTTGGTGTACAGTTAGGAAGGAATAGAATACCAAAATTAATAACAATAACAACAATAATTCATATTCATATTCATCATTTGTATTCTGACTTTACAAAAAAAACCAAAAAAACACCTTACTTGGAACTGCCATACAGGTAGTCCTTTATTTATGACCACAATTGAGCCCAAAAGTGACAATTCTCCACCATGAAGTGACAATTTAAAGTGAATCTCAAGATACACCTAGACTGAATGAATTTGTTAGTGGTAGATGACCTCTTTGTTGAAGAATCCTTCTAACCATCACAAATTGTTTTGTATGGACAGCTATCCTCTTAAAAAGAGCCCCATCAATAGATTGTACAGGTAGTCCTCAACTTACGACCACGACTGAGCCCAAAATTTCTGTTGCTAAGCGAAAATTTGTTAAGTGAGTTTTGCCCTATCTTACGACTTGCCGCATTTGTTAAGTGAATCACTGCAGCTGCTAAGTTAGTCACACGGTTGTTAAGTGAATCTGACTTTGCTTGTCAGAAGGTGACAAAAGGTGATCACATGACCCCGGGACACTGCAACCGTCGTAAATATGAACCAGTTGCCAAGTGTCCGAATTTTGATCACATGATCATGGGGATGCTGCCAAGGTCGTAACTCTGAAAAGCAGTCATAAGTCACATTTTTCAGTGCTGTTGTAAATTTGGACAGTCATTAAATGAACTGTTGTAAGTTGAGGACTACATGTATACTCAGACATTACCTTAAAAGCTTTTAGATCCTTGGTTAGGACTTGAACTTGTTCATGACTTGAAGATCTATCACAAGACCCTCACTTGACCCGTCACGTAGCATTCCTGAGTCAGTTTTCAGTTCTGGTGGGACAGAAAATTACCCTCTCTTCTTTCACCTCTAGCTGAGTGAAACTGTGTGCTAAGTTACAGCGGTAATTTTGGGTAGATCAAGCAAAGAAGGGTCGTCTATATTCTGCAATATTGAATGTTAGTCTTCCCTTTTATAGATGGGGAATTAAGGCACACTACCACAGTGTCTTGTGTCCAAGGTCCTAGAGTGAATGGGTAGTGTACATGATCATTCATTCATTCATTCATTCATTCATTCATTCATTCATTCATTCCCTGCCTTTATTACTTTCACAAATAACTCAAGACAGAGAACATATCCACACCCCTTCCTCCTCCTATTTTTCCCACAACAATAGTCCTCTGAGGTGGGTTGGGCTGAGAGAGAGAGAGAGTGACTGGCCCAAGGTCACCCAGCTGGCTTTCATGGCTAAGGCAGGACTTGAACTCATGGTCTCCTGCTTTCTAGCCTCAAGCTTAACCACTAGACCCAATTGGCTCTCAATGCAGCCCTTGGGCAGTCATATTTAACCTGTGCAGGGAGTCAGTCGGGCTGGAGAATTCAAAGTGGTGATACCACATAGGTGAGGTCCCACTTAAGGAGAGAACAGGATTTTCTGGTTTGGTTCTTTTTTTAGTTTGTGGGTTTTTTTGTGGGGAGGGGAGAGGGTTTTTTTAAAAACAATGCTGTTAAGCCTATTGTGGGATAGACACCGTGTGTTTCCTTTTCAGAATGCAGCAACTGTCCTGCAGTTTTAGTAGTGGGGGTTTCCTTTTTAACCGCAAATAGCTGTTGAATGTGGGGACAGAATGGCCAAATTTAAGCAGCTCCTTTGCTCAGCATTTGGGGGGGGGAAAGGGGATGGAAGGGTGGGAACAGCAATGGGGTCTCATTTCCTGAGTTCTCCCATTCCTATCCTTAAATTCTCCCTGCAAACGTTTATGGAGATTCTCAACCATCCAGGTCATGGTTGTCCCAAAGGTGCTTTTCAAAAGGCACCTGGACTTTCTTGGATTTCTTCCCCCCCCCCCCCCCTTTAAAACATTTCGCTTTTCATCCAAGCAGCTTCTTCAGAACTTTGGGTCTCCCTGCAAATGCCAAAATGCAAGTTGGAAAAAGTTGCGTGTGCCTCTTCTCATGACGGTGTCCCTTCAAGGAGCGGTCTCTGGTGGCCCACCAGATGCGATGGAGTGTTGCAATCCTACCCCACCAAGGCTTGCCATGTCATCCACCTGACTATGCTGCTTGCCATCGTAGGTTAGCAATGTTTGAAGATCCCAGAGATGCCCTTCTGTAGTTGCTTTACATAAATACCCTGCTCTGTCCCCAGAGCTCAAGGCTTCTCTCAACAATTCCGAATTGCATATAGCCCTTGTAAAAGTCTAACCAGAAAAACAATGCCTGTATAAATAGAAGAGCAGGAATGGAAAAGGGAAGGAAGGAAATGTGGTGTGGATAATCGGAGGCCACTCTTGAAAGTATTGGCCAAAGCTCAGTTTTGACCACAATCTATAATTTGCTGGGGCTAGAGGTGGTTACGGTTACTAGTTCAGTAGGTTTTAGAAAGTGATTAAAGTTATTGAGGTAGGGTGAGGGAGAAGGTTCTAAAACCACTTGCTTCCTGGACATTTTAACCATCAATTAATCCAGTTCTTGGCAATAGCCATCCCAGAGGTTTTATGTTTAGCTTTTGGGCCCTAATACACAAATCTGATGTTTAATTATTGTTTATTGTTATATAAGAACAGTGGAAACTTTCCCTCCCTCTGTTTCCCACTTTTTCTGGGCACAAAGAACAGGTTACATTAAGTCAAAAAAATACACCTTTGATCACACCTTGAAGTTACTTGTTCAGCTGCCTGATTCGTTTTCTTTCTTTCTCTCTCTCTCTCTCTCTCTCTCCCCCTCCCCCCTCTCTTTATTATTTTCCATGTTTCTAACTACCCATGTCCCTCAATCATTTAGAAGTCAGAAATCTCTAATGCAGACGTGTCCAACCTTGGCGACTTAAGACTTGTGAACTTTAAGTCCACAACCTGACTGGGGAATTCTGGGAGTTCACAAGCCTTGAAGTTGCCAAGATTGGACACTCCTATCAGTGGTGGCATTCAAAAAATTTTTACTAAACAGTTCTGTGGGCGTAGCTTGGTGGGCGTGGCAGGGGAAGGTTACTGCAAAATCCCCATTTCCTCCTGATCAGCTGGGACTCAGGAGGCAGAGAATAGATGGGGGCGGGGCCAGTCAGAGGTGGTATTTACTCAAAATTTCCACTACCGGTTCTCCGAACTACTTAAAATTTCCACTACCGGTTCTCCAGAACTGGTCAGAACCTGCTGAAACCCACCTCTGCTCCTAATGCATCAAAAGTAGTGCAGGCACAACCAATTTGGGATTCAGCCACATTTGCAGGTTCCAGTCAAAAAGGATTCAGGAAATAATGGCAAAGGGAATTCAACCTTTTCTTCGTGGTCCTTCCCCTCTGCTTATGATACATGCCTTGTTTGCATCTTCTTGGCAGGTTAATCCCTGCCTTGATTTATTTACAAATCCTTTTGCAGCCCTGCAGTTTCGTTTCCTTAGGTATGTAGTTAAGAATTTAGTCCATCGTGTAGTCCACCTTAAACTTTGGAGTGCTCCAGACATAATGCCAGAGTTTCAGCTGTTTGTCAAAACAAAAGAGAACGAGATTGTCACTCTGCCTTAAACTTATTGGTCCAGTCTGAGCCATTCCTTCTCATAGCTTTTTATTTATTTATTTTATTTATTTATTTATTTATTTGTCAAGCATATATATGATTACAAACAAAGTGTAAACAAAGTATAAACATGTTTGTGAATATATAAGAAGTATAAGCATGGTTATGAGTACAAGAAATTTTACGAATATATGGGTACATTAGGACAGGGATGGTAGGCACGATGGTGCGCTTATGCATGCCTCTTACAGACCTCTTAGGAACGGGGTGAGGTCGACGGTAGACAATTTAAGGTTAAAGTTGTGGGGGTTTGGGGAAGAAACTACAGAGTCAGGTAATGTATTCCAGGCATTGACCACTCTGTTGCTGAAGTCGAATTTTTTGCAATGTAGTTTGGATCGGTTTACGTTAAGTTTGTATCTACTGTGAGCTCGTGTGTTGTTGCGATTGAAGCTGAAGTAGTCATTGACAGGTAGGACATTGTAGCAGATAATTTTGTGTGCTACACTTAGGTCAGATCGAAGGCAGCGTAGTTCTAAGTTTTCTAGCCCCAACATTTCAAGTCTGGTTGCATAAGATATTCTGTTGCGAACAGAGGAGTGTAGTACTCTTCTTGTGAAATATCTCTGGACATTCTCAATTGTGTTAATGTCTGATATGTAGTGTGGGTTCCAGACAGATGAGCTGTATTCAAGAATTGGTCTAGCAAATGTTTTGGATGCTCTGGTTAAAAGTACAATATTTCCGGAGAATTTTTTGCCAATGTGTAAAACTGAGCATTTGTTGATTGAGATTTGAAGTTGCCACTTTTTAGACCATTCAGATACATAGTCAAGGTCTTTTTGAAGGGTTGTAGTGTTGTCGGTGGTGTTGAATAGTTTTACATCGTCTGTGAAGAGGACGCAGTTACTTTGTATATTATCACAAATGTCATTCATGTAAAGAATAAAGAGAGTTGGTCCTAAAACGCTGCCTTGGGGAACACCGCTGTTAACAGGAACAGGGTTTGATAGAGCTGTTCCTATTTTGACCACTTGTTGTCTATTTGACAGGAATGCAGTTATCCATTTGTGCAGGGGTCCAGAAATGCCATAAGATTTTAGTTTTAGAAGTAGTTTGTCGTTGATTCCTTCTTCAGCAATATTTAGAGAACGATACCTGCATCTCCTTAATGGTTCCCTGAGACTGTTATGAAAATATTGTGTATCCACTGAAATGTTCAAGAGGCTAGAGAAATGCTTTAAAAGGCCAGCTGATATTGCCATTTCTGGAGTTGAAACGGCTTTAGTGGGTTTGAGCAAAACCAACCAGAATTTGTTGCACTAGTACAGGTAGTCTTCAACTTACGACCACAATTGAGCCCAAGATTTCTGTTACTAAGCGAAACATTTGTTAAGTGAGTCCTGCCACGATCTTTCTTGACACCGTTGTTAAGTGAATCACTGCAGTTGATATGTTAGTAACAAGTTTGTTAAGTAAATCTGGCTGCCCCATTGATTTTGCTTGTCAGAAGGTCTCAAAAGGTGATCACATAACCCTGGGCCACTACAACCGTCATAAATATGAGTCAGTTGCCAAGCAGCTGAATTTTGACCATGGGAAATGAGCGTAACAATCTGCAATGATCGTAAGGGTGAAAAACAGCCGTAAGTCACTTTTTTTCCTGTGCCGTTGTAACTTCGAACGGTTCCTAAACAGAGTGTTGTAAGTCAAGAACTACATGCATTTCCTGATAAATAGCTTATGGAGGCTACTTAACTAGTTAAGGACATTAAGAACTGAAATGTTTTTAGCTCAACCAGAAGTTCTTATCTTCATCTACTCTTCGAGTGTTAAACCTGGGGATTAAAATGACTTTAAAAGTACAATGTGTATAAGTGGATTATCTCTTGGCATTGAAATTTTGGGCAATTCAGCGAGCAGGCAAGTATGCTCAGTTCTTTCTTCTTTCTGTTCTAGCCTTCAACCACGTTCCTGCTCTGGTTCTGACTGGGAGAGGTTAACATTATGTATGGAAGCCTACAGGCAGTAAGTAGGTTTAACAGATTAACAGAGTTGGAAGGGACCTTGTAGGTCATCTAGTCCAACCCCCCGCTCAAGTAGGAGACCCTACACCATTTCTGACAAATGGCAGTCCAGTCTCTTCTTGAAAGCCTCCAGTGGTGAAGCTCCCACAACTTCTGAAGGCAACTTCTGTTCCATGGGTTGATTGTTCTCACTGTCAGAAAACTCCTCCTTATCTCCAGGTTGAATCTCTCCTTGGTAAGTTCCCATCCATTATTCCTTGTCTGGCCTTCGGGTGCTTTGGAAAATAGCTTGACCCCCTCCTCCCTGTGGCAGCCCCTCAAATACTGGAACACTGCTCTCATGTCTCCCCTGGTCCTTCTCTTCACTAGACCAGCCATGCCCAGTTCCCGTAACCGTTCTTCATATGTTTTCGTCTCCAGTCCCCTCATCATCTTGGTTGCTCTTCTCTGCACTCTTTCTAGGGTCTCAACATCTTTTTTATAGTGTGGTGACCAAAACTGGATGCAGTATTCTAGGTGTGGTCTTACTAAGGCTTTATAGAGTGGTATTAGTACCTCCCTTGATCTAGATTGTACCCCTCTGTTAATGCAACAGGATGGCATTGGCTTTTTTGGCTGCCACCGCACACTGCTGGCTCATATTTAGCTGGTTGTCCACTAAGACTCCCAGATCCCTCTCACAGTCACTGCTATTAAGCCTGGTTTCACCCAGTTTATATGTATACTTTTGGTTTTTCTTACCTAAGTGTAGGACTTTACTTTTCTCTACATTGAATTTGTATGATGGTATGATGACTCTAGTAACTGAAGGGTTACGTAAGTCTAATATGCTATATTAAAATAAGTGTGGCTCTTTATGTGGTGTGAATCCAGCCATAGGCTTGCTTCTGGGTGAAAGGCATGTCATGAGTGTTGATGAATTGTTCAGCTCCCTTTCAGGAAGGAGAAAGTATAAGTGAATTAAGTATAAGTGAATTAAGTGAGACTTCAGAGCTGGCATGCTCAGAACGATGTTCTATGAGCCAAGGGAGCCAAACTAAAAAAAATGGAGCATATGGATTGCATGCGCATAGCATTAATACCAAATTGCATCAAATCAGCTTATAACATGGCATGGCTGCCACCTTCTCCAGTTTATATCCTCCAGTTGCCCAAGGTCTGGCAGTTCAATGCCAAATTGGTACACAATCTGAGAAGGCTGCAGTATAGGAATCAATTGATTGTACAGATAGTCCTCGATTCATTTAAGTAGTGACCGTTCAAAGTTACAACGGCACTGAAAAAAGTAACGTATGACCATTTTTCACACTTATGACCATTGCAGCATCCCCATGGTTACATGATCAAAATTCAGGTGCTTGGCAACTGACTCATATTTACGACGGTTGCAGTGTCCCGGGGTCATGTGATCACCTTTTGTGACCTTCTGACAAGCCAGATTCACTTAACAACCGTGTGACTAACTTAGCAGCTGCAGTGATTCACTTAACAAATGCAGCAAGGAAATCCGTAAGTTAGGGCAAAACTCATTTACCAAGTTTTCACTTAGCAACAGAAATTTTGGGCTCAGTCGTGGTCGTAAGTTGAGGACTACCTGTATAATCTATTGATGGGGCTCTTTTTAAGAGGATAGCTGTCCATACAAAAGAATTTGTGATGATTAGAAGCAGGGGTGGGTTCCAACTTACCTCGCTGCCGGTTTGCTCCCTCCCGCGCTGCGGGGGCGCGCCTCATGGGCGCGCTCGCGCTTTGCGCACATGCATGCGCAGTAACAAAAAATCCGGGGGGAAAAAAAGCCGAAAAAAAGATAGCGACCGCATGCACAGTGCTGGAAGTTGGCTTCTGCGCATGCTCAGAAGGAAATTAAAAAAAAAAAACCAAATAAAAAAAATTCAAAAAAAATTCAAAAAAAAGACGGCGGCCCCCACGGACCGGCACCGACCAATTCGGTTCGGTGACATCATCGTGATGTCACCAGCAGGCCGCTACCGGTTCAGGAGAACCAGTCCGAACCGGGAGGAACCCACCCGGTTAGAAGGATTCTTCAACAAAGAGGTCACCTACCACTAACAAATTCATTCAGTCTAGGTGTATCTTGAGATTCACTTTAAATTGTCACTTCATGGTGGAGATACCTGGACTTTTTTGTCCATTTGCTTTCTTGCTTCTTCTCCATCTCCTTCTCTTTGTAACAAATCACCTAGTGAAAAGTTCAAGGGCATCTGAAAGCTTGCAGAGTAGGCCATTCCCAAGCCAAGCTTATCCATTTTAATTATTTTTTTCTTAGATCCAAACGGCTTTTTCAAACCAACGTGGTACAATTTGGAAAGTCCTTTCTACTCATCAACAAATGGTATTAAACAGGCCTCACCCTACGTTTGATGCTGCAGCTAACCAAGCATGGCAGGCCCACATTTTTCTGGTATGTTTGTCTCATTTATGGATGTCTGGAGGTTGCTATTAAAATAGACTGCCTGTGGTACAGTATTCTACAAGTTAAAGTACCAGAATTGGAAGAAAGAATGCAGATGGTGGATAATCACAGGTTTGCTTCCATGCGGGCTATTTCGCCTAGCCACAAGGGGAAAAGAATAAACAAACTTTTAAAAAAATATCAAGGGAGGTTAGCAGCTTGCAGATAATTCTACTGAAATATAAGAATGAGGGTTCAGGGTGAGGGCAAGGAGTCCTATGTAATGCAATGAATGGGTGGGTAGCTGAGGAAACAAGAGAGATAATTCTGTAGTAGAGCAGTAACAACTGATCTGAGGAGAATCTAGTTCAGGGGTGAAATCCAGCAGGTTCTGACCAGTTCTGGAGAACCAGTAGCAGAAATTTTGAGTAGTTCGGAGAACCAGCGAATACCACCTCTGGCTGGCCCCGCCCCCATCTATTCTCTGCCTCCCGAGTCCCAGCTGATCGGGAGGAAATGGGGATTTTGCAGTATCCTTCCCCTGGAGTGGGGTGGGAATGGAGATTTTGCAGTATCCTTCCCCTGCCACGCCCACCAAGCCACGCCCACAGAACCGGTAGTAAAAAAAATGGATTTCACCACTGATCTAGTTCCATGCAGGAGGCCCACAATCTGGATGTATGTAACCAAGGGTAAAAACCTTTGGCCAGTGAATGCAAATAATTTCTCCATTTGAATGTGCTCATCTCGGTTAGGCAAAGGATTAAGCTGGGAGGGGGGAGCAGGGTTAAGGTGGCAGGTTTGCCGGAGATAATTTAAATTTCTAATCCCCTTTTATCTTCACATGACCAGGTGTCAGATGCTGTGACTTTCTGCCCTTCAAAGGAAGATCAGATGTCCATCAAGAAGATCTTTTCTCAGGTACAATCACTCCCAACTCCTGCCCCCTCGCCCCTTTCCTTCAGTTCACCAGGCAAGGCGAAACAGTCTGTGTGCAGATTTAATTAGGAGCTCAGCCACACAGACTTGCATTTATTGGCTAGGAGCAAACAGACTTCAGACTTGCAAGATGTCCTTTGTCTTTGATTAGACCAAGTAAATCAGCAACTAACAGCCAGGGCAAAAGAAAGGGTGAGGTAGGGAAGCATAGCTTATGTGCCTCTGCTTGCATCCTGGGTTCAGGAATTGTGCTTGATAATGGAACCAGACTACTATGATAGTTATTTAGCGTATGGCATATTTATACATGGACTAGCAATATATATATATATATGTTGTATGCCAAGATACTCTCAATCTTACACGGGAAAAGACCCGAATATACCAAGACCTACATATATATATATATATATTGCCGGTTGTGGCTTTAAATGATAAAGAAAGAAGAAAGAAGAAAGAAGAAAGAAGAAAGAAAAGAAAAGAAAAGAAAAGAAAGAAAGAAAGAAAGAAAGAAAGAAAGAAAGAAAGAAAGAAAGAAAGAAATCAGGCAAAGCAAAGTGACTGACCTCAGTAATTTTGATTGGAGACACAATTTTCCATGCAAAGACCTGACTTCTACATAGATTGTCATAGCGCTGCATTGTAACACATGTCACCTTGTTGTTTCCTTGTTACTTTATTAACACTCAATAAGCACAACAAGCAAACAGTCAAGAAAGGAAGTTTGCACGTAATCTGCTCAATTCATGTTGGACTTTTTTGAAAGGTTGGAGTGGTGATGTTTGCTTGAAATAAATAAACAAGCATTATAATTGTATTTATGTTTAATTGTTTCCCGAATTGCTAAAGGGTAGATTTAACTGAATAGGAGTTAATCCAGTTACGATCAATCTTAACTAATCCCTATTGGGGAAATTGTTCATTTTGAGATTTACACTGTGTTTAGATACCATCCCATTATCGTCCTAGCTGGAGCTAAAGTATTTTAGAACAACATCTGCAGAGATCTTGGCAGCTTCCTTCTTTCTTTCAACTTTTTGGGAGAAGTGGATTTAGCTGCACGCAAAACCCTTTGCATGGACTCTACAGGAAGTCTGAGTATTCAATTCAATCAGAATAGAGCTGGAAGGGACCTTGGAGGTCTTCTAGCCCAATCCCCTGCTCAAGCAGGAGACCCTATACCATTGCAGACAACTGACTGTTCAGTCTCTTCTTAAAATCCTCCAGTGATGAACAACCCACAACTT
>QLTV01003669.1:2345745-2359057 GCA_003457575.1 Thermophis baileyi | reverse complement strand
AAGCATTTTGGTTAAAAAACATAAAAAAAACCCGTGCTTGAAACTTTACCGCTGCTATGTTTTGAAAAGAGTGACATTTTTGAGACCTACAAAGGTAGCTCGTTGTGTAAACTGTTTGTCCCTTTCCCACATGTTTGTCTTGAGTCCACCAACGTCACCGCAGGCATCACTAAGAGTCAAGGGCTCTGAATATTCTTCAGCAGAATATCGACAAGGCCCGAGAGATATTCAAAGAAGAACCAAAGCAAGGCAAATGAGACCTGCTTTTGTTTTCTTGGAATTGAACTGAACTGAACTGAAAGGCCTTGGGATTCTTCCTAGCCAAAAGGAGGGGGGGGGAGCCAGATATTGCTAATAGATTCATTCCCATGAATCTTTTTTGATCCTTTTGTAGACAGAAAAAATGGTGCAAACAGAACAATCTTCTGTTCCCTCATGTCCATTGGGAAATCCCTACTTTGCAGAATGTGAAATGTCTTCTTTAGTTTGTTTAATTGTTCAGTGTTTTTTTTAATTAAACAAATCTGATGTTCTCTTCTTTTCTCTCTCTCTCTGCCCCTCCCTTTCTCTCCCCCCATTTGGTGCATGTCACTGTATAACTTCACAGATGAAATTGTATTTTTTTCATTGAAATTGTATTTTTTTAGTATTTTAAGAGATAACTATATATGTGGCTGTGAGCTTGAATATATTTAGTGTATTTATTGTATTGTATTTAAATAAGGAAAATAAAATGTTTTGCAGACTTAAAAATCCGAACCTGAGAGTAGAGAAAAATTATTTGAAAATCTAAATGCAATGGAATGTAGTACCAACGCTTTCCAGGGCTGTATCATTTCATGCCGCACGGAAGGATGAGTGGTTGAAAAACTTTCTGGAGATAAAAGGGTGCACATTCATTTCTATTCTCCCTCTAATGAATATGGGAGTTTGTGAGAGGAAGTATTGGCGTGTGTATTGATTTCAAGAATTGTACATGATCTATGAAGCCCGGGACAAAAGATGGAAACACGGAAGGATGTAGGCGGCCCATCTCTGAACAGCCAGCTGAACTCCCCACTTTGATAAAAAACAAGACCAGGTCAATGAATAACGCAGAGAATATAAACAATCTAAATAACCTGGGTGGCTAATGTAGATGCCTGGCAGCTCTTAATTTATTGCGGTTTGTATTTTACCAAGAGCCAGCACAAATGATAAGAGCCAATAAAGCAGTTTTGAACTGTAAAAATCACGAAGTAGCTTTGCAAAGTGTGATAAAAACATACCATCCAAAGCACTAATTAAGGAAAAGAAATATAACTCTCTTAGAAGTCTATTTAAAAAGCAGACAAGCCGATTTCATTTTGAGATGAAATTGTTGAAGATCCCAGATTTGTTGGACTACATCTCCCAGAATCCCTAGCGAGGCCACCCAGGTGCTGGGAATTCTGGGAGGCGCTGTGTCGCTGCCAGGGGCTTCAGGCAGCCTGCGGGGAGTCTCCCCATCCTTCCCGCCCCAAGCAGCCCAGGATGCTGGGATGTGTAACCCAGACACACCTGGAGGGCCATCCTCCCTCCCTCCCCCCCCCGCCCGAAAGGGTCCATCTTCGAGAAGCGACGCTCTTTCCCCTCTGGGAGGACTGAGTCTTCCCTCAGCTTTCTCATTCTCATTCTCTCTCTCTTGAGCTCAGCTCCCTCCCCCCATCCGCCTTTTGGCCAGTGCTGGGGGGGCTTATTGGGCTGTTATGTTGAATTCCAGTATGACATGGTCACTCTCACCCAAGGTTCCTGCGGTTTCCACTCCCTCTATCACCACTTCTCTGTTTGTAAGAATGAAGTCCAGTATGGCTGTCCCTCTAGTTCCCTCCTCTACCTTTTGGACCACAAAGTTGTCGGCTAGGTTGGTTAGGAACCTATTCGATTTCTCACTTGGTGCGGAATTAGTCTTCCAATTGATGTCAGAGTAACTGAAGTCCTCCATTACTATTGTAGTGTGTTTCCTACATATATTTGTTAGTTGGTTGGCAAAAAGTACATTTATTTTTTCTGCTTGGTTGCGTGGCCTGTAGTGTACACCTATGGCAATGTCATTCTTTTTTTTCTTTTATGTTGATCCATATGCATTCTAGGTGGTTTTTGTCTTTGGTTTTGTGCATTTCTGTAGCGATGTAGTGGTCCTTTACATACAGTGCAACTCCACCTCCTCTTTTATGGAGTCTGATGATTTTTTTTTTTTTGAAGAATTTCTATCCTTCTATCAGTATGTTCCAGTCATGCGTTTCATCCCACCAAGTTTCTGTAATTCCAACTATATCATATTTACCTTCATGTATTAATAGTTCAACTTCATCCTGTTTGTTCCCCAAACTTTGTGCATTTGTATATAGGCACTTGAGGTTTTTTTATGTCCGACTCTGGATATGCTTCCTGTCTCCTATTTGGTATTTGAGTTTGTCTTCCTTACCAGCTCTCCATACCTCATTATTTGACTTGTTTTCTAGGGGTTTTTGGTTGGAATTTGGTCCTGGGGATTGGTCACCCTCCCCCCTCAATTTTAGTTTAAAGCCCTCCTGATAAGTTGAGCTAGTCATTTTCCGAAAACATTCTTCTCAGTCTTTGTGAGGTGCAGCGGCCCATCCCTTGCCAAAAGCCCATCATGGAGGTAGTGCAGACCGTTGGTCCAGGAATCCAAAGTTTTTTTGGCGACACCAACCCTTTAGCCAGTGGTTCACTTCAGGGATGAAATTCAGCAGGTTCTGACAGGTTCTGGAGAACCGGTAGTGGAAATTTTGAGTAGTTTGGAGAACCGGCAAATAACACCTCTGGCTGGCCCCAGAGTGGGATGGGAATGGAGATTTTGCAATATCCTTCCCCTGCCATGCCCACCAAGCCACGCCCACAGAGCCGGTAGGGAAAAATTTTGAATTTCACCCCTGGTTCACTTCTAGAATTCTTTGTTCTCTTACCGGATGCTGTCCTTTCGTTGGCAGTACAGATGAAAACATTACTTGTGCACCTAACTCCTTAACTTTCTTGCCTAGCTGCTCATAATCACTCAATATTGTTTTCAAGTCCTTTTTTGTGTCATTCGTCCCTACGTGTAGTAGTAGAAAAGGGTAGTAATTTGTGGGCCTAATTATTTTGGTTAGGTTCTCAGCCACATCTTTGATTTTTGCTCCAGGGAGACAACATACCTCCCTAGATTGTATGTCCGGTCTCCAGATGGCTGGTTCTGTTCCTTAGAGAATAGAATCTCCTATCACCAACACTCGCCTTCCTTTTTTAAGAGGGTGCAGTTTGGGGTGCTTGTCTCTTTATCTCAGGTGAGTTTGTTGATGTGACTTTTTTAGGGATGTTGGATGATGTCTCTTTTCTAAGTGTTTGCATGTTTTCTTTGAGTGGGAGGTTGTGAGTCTGAGTCAGGGGTGGGTTCTAACTTACCTCGCTGCTGGTTCGCTTCCTTCGCGTGCGCGCAAAAAAATAAAAAAAAACAAGATGGCGACGCATGCGCAGTGCCGGAAACTTGGCTTGTGCACATGCGCAGAAGAAAGAAAATTAAAAAAAAAGATGGCGCCCACGGACTGGCACTGACCGAACCGGATCCGTGACGTCATCATGACATCACCAGTGGGTCGCTACCGGTTCGGGAGAACCAGTCCGAACCGGGAGGAACCCATCTCTGGTCTGAGTATTTTCAACTAGGGGGAGAAATCGGTTGCTGAGTTTTAATGGGGCTGCTTCCGATTGGGTTACATTGGGCAGCAGGGGTTTGTTAGATGTGTGCTGCTTCTTCCTTTGATTGTTGTTTCTTCTTCTATGTGTGACATACCTCCATTTGTCTTCCTCCAAGGGTTTATCAGCAGGGTCAAATCCTCTGGGAGTTATTTGTTCATTATTTGGTTCAATTTGGGCATAGCTTTCTTGCGTAGGTTGGAGTTTGGCTAGAGCTGCCTCTAGGTCCCTTACTTTTTCCTCTAGTAGTTCACATAGTTTACATTTAATACATGTATAATTTGGGTGTTCTTTGGGCATAAGCACATACATGGAACAGGTATTGCATACCACAATAGTACCAGTCACCTGTTCCATGAGTTTCTTTTTGCTGGTTCTTTTAGGGGTAAAAAGTTTTGTTTTTTTTCTTTCCCCCCCCCCCATCCTTTTTTCTGCCTTTTTGTGCTTGTTTTTCTACCTTATTTAACTTGCTTACTATTATGTTAGTTTTATTTATCCTTTTCTTCCCTGTATTTTTAAAAAGTTTTTGAGCTCCAGTTCCTCCCTATCTTATTAGTTGAGATTTGTCTTATTTGATTGATCTTTATTAATACTATTCTTCCTTGATTTCTAATTTCCCACTCTTATCCTTATTATTTGCCTATTTATCTTTTATTTTCTGTCCTGTATTCGTTTTTATTCTCTACTGGGGTCTTCCCTCCCTGTTTATTGGGACCACAGGCTTAATTTGTTGCCTTCACTTCTCTCGTTTGCTGCTCTGGCCTCTTGTTCAGTTCTCTGCCAGCTCCCTTCTGTCCAGTGCTTGGGTCTTTTCAGCTTCGGCCCTGCTCCGGTCAGCTCTCTCAGCCTGTCGTTTAGCTTTCCGGTCGGCTCAGCTCCGTTGTCTGGTCTGCTCCGCTCAGCCCTCCACTCACCTCTACCATCTCTTTCCCCGTTGCGCTCTACCCTACTCTCCGGCTCTAACTCGCTGCACTGCCCTGTGCTGCTGCTGGCTCTCCCCCCTCCCTGCTGCTCTGCCGCTTTTTGCTCTGCAGCCAAGTGGCTCCCGTTTGCTGTTCCGTCGCGCCGGGACGCTGCTTCCATCAGCAAACAGGACTGCCTGGATGGTCCCCAGCAACCTCTCCTCTCTTGTCCTCCCTGCTCCGCTCTCTCACCAGCTCGCCTCTTTGTTCTCTGCAAGTCGTTGTGCTGCCCTCAGTCTGCTGACCTCTCCGTCCCACAGCCTATTTTCCTCCCTGCTCCGCAGCTGGCCCCACTCGCTCACCAGCTCGCCTCTTTCTTCTCCACTGGTTGGTTTTGCTACCCACAGTCGGTTTGCCTCTCCGCTCACCTCACTTCAATGGGCGTCCCGTCTCTTGGGTAGGCCTCTCGGTTGCAGCTGGGCTTCTCTGCTTCTCTCTGGCCTCTCGATTGCAGCTGGGCTTCTCTCTCTCTCTTAATTTCTCCAATCTTCATCTCCTTTTCCTTCCTCTAGTTTTTTTTCTTTTTCCATGACTTATCTTTCCCTCTCCACTTCTCCTCCTACTGTTTTCTTAGTTTAGTAGCAACTTTTCTGCCTGTGATATGGTTCCTCCGTTGCCGCCATCTTGACTAAAGAATCCTAATAGCTCACTCCAAAACACAAACTAATATGCTGAATGTGTATTTAAGAGCAAGATCCAAAAGCTAAGGAATCTGCTGAAATATTGCAGCCCTGGGACCTGCAAAACCGCCAAGGGCACAATTCTTGTTTGTGACGAGCGCCCTCTACTGGCTAGCTGCGTATGCTACATTGGAAACGAGTGTTCTGCTAACCAACTTTGCTATCCAGTGCAAATTTATAAGCTGTTTTGTTCATTTACAAAGCGCCATAGCATATACAGGCAGTCCTCGACTTACAACAGTTCATTTAGTGACCGTTCAAAGTTACAACGGCACTGAAAAAAAAGTGACTTGCGACCATTTTTCACACTTACGACTGTTGTAGATATCCCCACGGTCACGCGATCGAAATTTAGGATGCTTGCCAACTCGTTCATATTTATGACCGTTGTAGTGTCCTGGGGTCACGTGATCCCCTTTCGCGACCTCCTGAAGAGGCACCTCAATGGGGAAAACCAGATTCACTTAACAACCGTGTTACTAAGAAATGCAATGATTCACTTAACAACTGTGGCAGGAAAAGTCGTAAAATGGAGTGAACTCACTTAACAAATGTTTCACTTAGCAACATAAATCTTGGGCTCAATTGTGGTCATAACTCGACAACTACCTGTATGTGGCCCTTTTGGGGTTTCCTTTTCTTCAAAGTATATACCTTTGCAGTATCCCCCTGCAGTCTCACTATATGTTAATAAAAAGGTATAATTGTTTTGTCTTGTTTTTAGACAAAGATGCATAGAGAGAGCTGGGACCCATTGCTACTAGTCCTTGACTTACAACAGTTCATTTAGTGACCGTTTGAAGTTACAACAGCACCAAAAAAAGTGACTGACTATTTTTCACACTTATGACCACTGCAGCATCCCCGTGGTCACGTGATCAAAATTCAGACGCTTGACAACTGACTCACATTTATGACTATTGCAGTGTCCCAGGGTCAGGTGAACAGCTTTTGCGACCATCTGACAAGCAAAGTCAATGGGGAAGCCAGATTCACTTAACACCCCTGCTACCGATTTAACAACTGCAGTGATTCACTCAACAAACGTGGCAAGGAAAGTCGTAAAATGGGGCAAAACTCACTTAACAAATTCCTCACTTAGCAGCATAAATTTTGGGCTCATTTGTGGCCGTAAATTGAGGATTACTCTGAATTATAGTCAGTCTTTGATTGCTTGTAATGCTAAATACTGTAGATTCATGGCGAGTTGTATCCTTGTACTACAAATTCTGAGAGTTGTCCCTGTGGCCTATCTTGGACCCCGGAATCTGTTATGACACTTTTAAAAAGGTAAAGGTTCCCCTCGTACATGCGTGCTAGTCGTTCCTGACTCTAGGGGGCGGTGCTCATCTCCGTTTCTAAGCCGAAGAGCCAGCGCTGTCTGATGACGATTCCGTGGTCATGTGGCCGGCATGACTAAACGCTGAAGGCGCACGGAGCGCTGTTACCTTCCCACCAAAAGTGGTCCCTATTTTTCTACTTGCATTTTTTACGTGCTTTCGAACTGCCAGGTTAGCAGAAGCTGGGACAAGTAACGGGAGCTCACTCCGTTAACGCGGCGCTAGGGATTCGAATGGCCGACCTTTCTAATCGACAAGCTCAGCGTCTTAGCCACTGAGCCACCGCGTCCCCTTTTAGTTACACTTTTAGCGACACTTTTAGCTACAGTCAATTTAGGTGGGAGTGAAAATGAGACCGTGGAGAAAACATTAGGAGCAATAACACCACTCACTGTACATAGTGCAACTGGCACAACGGAAAACCACAATGTGTTTGAACCAGCACAAGAGCAGCTGTTTTCCAAGAACTCTTTTGAATAGCTCAATGCCTCTGGAAATGGCATTCGGCCACCGGGGAGAGAGGAAGAATGCCAACTCTTGCATGTATGCAATCAAAGGAAATGCAACCTCAAAGCCCCGCTGAACTCCTGTTATGAAAATGAGGACATAAGTGGCAGAAAGTGAACCTTGCAACCCAGCCTTACACAGGTGAGGTTCTCTCACTATTCAGGCAGGTAACAGAAAAGAGCAGCACTTACTGTGTTGAGCCTCCAACTGGCTAAATATTTGACTGAAGTCACCTCTCTAATATCCTCCCCCAAAATAAAATAAAATAAAATAAAAAGCCAGCCTCCTCCTAACCTCCACACCCTGGGACATACATAAACACAGTTAGTCCTTGAGTTACGACCGCTTGCTTAGCGACAGTTTGAAGTTACACCAGACACCCCCCCCCCCCCCCCCCCCAAAAAAGGTACTTACAAACCAATTTCAAAGATCTGACAGACACCTGATTGCATTTGTGGTGTTTGGCATGGCAACTGGCCCGCATTTATGGTCATTTGCAAAGTCCTGCGGCCACACGACCGCAATTTATAATGGTTTTTGTCCGTTGGATACAAGAAGTTCGTGTAACCATCACAGCGTTTAACAGCTATTGCAAAAAAAGAGACCTACTTAACGACTGGCAGAACTTACTACTGTAATTCCTGGCCCAATTATGGCTGTAAGTCAAGGACTATCTTTGTGCAACTAATTATTCTGACAAGACCGCTCATCCTTGCCACAGGTGATAGGGGAACAGATACATCTCTCTCTCTCTCTCTCTCTCTCTCAATAAATATCTCATATCCACATTAATAAAGAGCATTCAGGTGATCCTGAAGCAGTTATTGCAGTAGCTTGCAGCCAAACCTATTTCATATTATTAAATAGAAAATTTAAAAAAGAAACCACTGATGTGGCATTTACCTGTGCTAGAAATTACAAAAACTTCTTCCTGACCTCAGAGGGAAGAGAGCAACATGGTTTCCAGGACATAAAGAGCAAAGGCAGACGTGGGGCGACTGTTTTATCCATCCTTATACATAGACATATATATATATATATTATATTTCACATAGAGATCTGGCTTAATATCTTAAGAGAAGCGTCACAGGGAAAGTCAGCATTCAGAGCTGAATCCACGCCATCCTGGATTCAGTCTTAGATTTGCATCTTGGGGCAGGGAGAGTTTGGCAACAGGGGCAAGACAGAAGTGCTTCAGCCACAGAACCGAGTAATTAAGAGACTCCCGTTGCTTCTGGGAGCTGCTGGCCGCAAACCAGGATTAGCACGAGCACGACGATCACGTCCCAGAGTCCAGGAACTAAGGCCTACTTGGCACCGTGGGAAGCCGTCATTTCTGAAGCTGTCAAAAGACAAAGGTCCACGCCAGCAAACATTTGTTCCTTGAAGAACGATGGCCCAAAACTATGGTAGTTAAAAAGAAAAAAAGAAAAAAGAAAAGAAAAGCCATTTGCCTTGAGGAACGCCCTCTCCCTCCCTTGACGCCTTCCCCAAAGATCCCTGCATGGCATTCTGAGTTGCGATGGTGGTGGTCCTTGCCATCTTGCCCCCAAAGCCTCCTTTCCTGCAGATGTCTTTAAGGGCTGGATCACGTTTGGTGAGAAGCAACTTTGCGTAGATCCCAGGCGGAAACCTCCAACTGACTGCATTCCTCTTCAGCCTCCTGAGCTCCCCTATCTAAGACTGGGAATAGACGGCCAGGATGGTGCCGCCCTCTTCTGGGCTCTGGTAGCGTTGGCGGGCGTGTTTCTCACAGTACATCTCTTCCCCGACCCAGAAATGGCCACGCATCTTCAGGTTGAGCCCACAGTCGGTGCAAACGTAGCAAGACGGGTGGCGGTAACGGTTCTCTTGGATTTTCACAGCCTGGTATCTGGGGAAGACGGAGAAGAAGAGAGTCCTTGAGAAGGACTAGGCATCTACAGCATCTACGGTGTTCTACCTTGGCAAGATTTGTGGACTTCCAACTTCCAGAAATTCCCAGCTAGCAATCCACAAGTCAAAAGTTCCACAAGTCTTAAATTTGCCGTGGTGGGACACACCCCTGATCTACAGCAAGCCTAGCATAATCCCCCAAGTGTTACCAGCCCTCCGAAATGCTCGCTTAACCAAGCATTCTCAACTGTAAACAAGAGTTGCAGCACGCTCTAAAGCAGGGCTCTCCAACCTTGGCAACTTTACGACTTGTGGACTTCAACTCCCAGAATTCCTCAGCCAGCGCATGCGCTTTTTTGCCATCTCGGTCTTTGAAGTGACTCTATATAATGAAACAAAATAAACACATTCCTGCAGATGTAATCCAGATAATCCTGTGTAGCAATTTTCTCTTTTCTGGGCACTCCACTCGCTATGCAAACTTCTTTTTTGCATAGATTGTTATTGTTGCCTTCAAGAGGGTTGACGGCTTCTTCAAAGGAGAGGGTGGAGTGATGGCTGCATTCAGCTGCTCCACCTCTTTTTTGGAAACAAGCAAGCATTCAGCACTCAAGCTGGTATTTAGGGGGTGCATCACTCATTTACACTACAGCTCCAAGTATCCAGACAAGCACACTCCAGGTGGTTGGACCTCAACTCCCATAATTCACAGCAGTGGCCATGCTGGCTGAGAATTCGGGGAGTTGACATTCACACATCTGAAACTTACCCAGGTTGGGAAACTTCCATCTAAAAACAGGTCTCAGTTTCTGAAGCCAACAGACAGCACCACGGATGGGCCTGGTGTGGCTTCAATGGCCACCACATTTTAGTGGTACAATACAGGTAGTCCTTCACTTACAACAGTTCACTTAGTGACCAAAGTTACAATGACACTGAAAAAAGTGACGACCATTTTTCACACTTACGACCTTTGTAGCATCCCCATGGTCATGTGATCAAAATTCAGATACTTGGCAACTGGTTCATACTTGTGACCGTTGCTGTGTCCCAAGGTCATGTGATCCCCTTTTGTGACATTCTGATCAGCAAAGTCATTGGGGAAGCTAGATTCACTTAACAACCGTGTTACTACCTTATCAACTGCAATGATTCACTTAACAACTGTGGCAACAAAGATCGTAAAATGGGGCAAAACTCACTTAACAAATGTCTCACTTAACAACAGAAATTTGGGGCTCAATTGTGGTCATAAGTCCAGGACTAGCTGTATTTCAACCTCAGCCCTCTAAAACTCGATTTCTTTTTTTAAAAAATAAGCTTTTACTGAACATTTTACAAAGAGAATAAAAACTAACACAAACTAATAAAGAGTAAAAGCAGAAAAGGAAAGAGAGAAGAAAGCAAAAAGCTGAAGTGCAGAAAGAAATAATAAAAAGAAATAGAAAGAGGAAGCTTCCGATTTCCTTTGCAGCAAATATAAGTACCATTATAAAGTTATTTCTTACTCTATAATTACAAACAAAATCGTATTTCTTTTCTATTATCCATTTTTTTTTACAATCACCGAAACCACAACTCACAAGTGCACTTTCCCGGTTTATGTAAAAAGTCAACCATAAGTACACTCTTTTTCTCTAATCAAAGAAGTTGATTTAACTATCCTTGCAAATTCCATCATCTTCACTAAAGCTGGATTCCCCAGTATATTAATGAGTATCCTTGCGCTAACAGCTGCCCTTAATAAATCCACCCAACCCTCTTTATTTATTTATTTAGAGGGCTAGTGGCTGAAACATATGATGAACGGTTGCAGGATGTCTAGTTCCGTGATGGGACAGTGGTTAGAAGGCGGTAATGCAGGCTGACTCTGCTCATTGCCAGGAGCTCGATCCTGACCGGCTCAAGGTTGACTCAACCTTCCGTCCTTCTGAGGTCAGTAAAATGAGGACCCAGATTATTGGGGGCAATATACTGACTCTGTAAACTGCTTAGAGAGGGCTGTAAAGCACTGTGAAGCAATATATAAGTTTAAGTGCTATTGCTATATCTAGCCTAATGAAAAGAAGGATTAGGGGTGACATGATAGCTGTCTTCCAATATTTAAGGGGCTGTCCTGGAGAAGAAAGGGTTGACTATTCATCGAAGTACCTAAGGGCAGGACAAGAAGTAATGGATGGAAGCTTATCAAAGAAAGATCCAACCTAGAATTAAGGAGAAACTTCCTGACAGTGAGAACAATTAGCCAGTGGAACGACTTGCCTCCAGAAATTGTGGGTGCTCCAATACTGGAGGTTTCTAAGAAGATATTGGACAGATATTTGTCTGGAATGGTATAGAATCTCTCGCTTGGGCAGGGGGTGGGCCTAGAAAACCTCCAAGGTCCCTTCCAACTCTGCTATTCTCTTATTTTGTTTAGTTGTAAAAAGCTTTGCTTAAAACTTTGCTGATCTGATGCCTTCACCGCACAGTACCATTCACTGCACTTTTATAGCAATAGCAATAGCAGTTAGACTTATATACCGCTTCATAGTGCTTTACAGCCCTCTCTAAGCGGTTTACAGAGTTAGCATATTGCCCCCAACAATCTGGGTCCTCATTTTACCCACCTCGGAAGGATGGAAGGCTGAGTCAACCTTGTGGAATACTTTGGGGGACCCATTGCCCCCCCTATCTCAGGTATGCAGAAATGGTAAAAGCAGGTGGCTGCTACTCTGCAGACCCGAAGGAAATGTTTAAAAGTGAAATTTGTGAAACTTTGATCACGTTTCCACATGACAATCCTCTGAAGAATCAGAAAGGAGCTTTTTCTAAACTAATGAAAGCGAAAGCTGAACACTTTCTTACACAAATATGGGGGTGCACAGGTAATCCTTGCCCTACAACTAGAGTTTGGGGCCAGAATTTCCACTGCTAACCAACGTGGTGGTGAAGTAAGTAAGCCACTCTCAATTTTACATCTTTTTTTTGATAAGCGAAGAGAAGGACACGGGGCAAAATTTGGGTGGACTGGACAACGGCACCATGCGGCTGGACATTACGCTGCCTTGGTCCAATGCAGGTAATCCTCACTTAAAGACCATTTGTTTAGTGGCCATCTCAGGTTTTGACAGCGCTGAAAAAAGTGACTTACGACCTTGACTTAGGACCATTAACTGTGGGGATGCCAGATTGGTCGTAAGTGCAAGAACTGGCCATAAGTCCCTTTTTTCCAACGCAGCTGTAACTCCAAACGGTCACTAAATGAATGGTTGTAAGTCGAAGACGACCTGTATTATCGAAGGGACCGTGCCTGACCTCTCACGGGCTGCTCTTAGCATGGCTCATCTTCATCCACTCCTCTTTCCGTTTTCCAGCCTGGCAGGTTACACCGCCATTTCCAGTTGTGGAAGCAGCCCTTTAATCATGCAATTACCAACACCATCCACAGCTCTTATTCAGAAAAAAATAAATAAATCAACGAGGTTTGGGCGCTCTTCAGGCCCAAAACTGTCCTGAGTGCTTAGCGCTTGCCCCACCTCTGGCGTTAATCCCTGCGCCAAGGAGTCCTTTGAAGATCAAAAGGAGGAGGAACAACCACTGTCCTGAAGGAAGACAGGTTCGTCATGCTTGCCATTGTTTATTGTTATTTTGGATTGATTTTTATCGCAATTTCTTCCTTGTGAGCTGCCCAGAGCTGCCCAGAGTCAGCAGGCATAGATGTTTAATAAACTAGCCATGGAGATTCCTAATCATCCAGGTCATGGTTGTCCCAAAGGTGTTTTTTATTTCCCCCAAAAGACAACTAGACTTTCTTCTTGTTGTTTTTTTTCCACTTTGAAAATGTTCCAAAGAACTGAAGAAGCTTTTTGGATGAAAAGCGAAAGGTTTTCAAAGGAAAAAAAAAACTAAGAAAGTCCAGTTGCCTTTTGCAAAATAATTTGTTTAATAAATTATTAATATTAACCCTAAATAGCAATAGCACTTAGACTTATATACCGCTTCACAGTGCTTTACAGCCCTCTCTAAGCGGTTTACAGAGCCAGCCTCTTGCCCCCAACAATCTGGGTCCTCATTTTACCGACCTCAGAAGGATGGAAGGATGAGTCAAGCTTGAGCCGGTCAGGATCGAACTCCTGACAGTGGGTAGTTAGTCTGCAATACTGGATTCTAACCACTGGGAAGGAGGGAGGGACGGAGGGCAATAGCACCTGGACTTATATACCACTTTATAGTGTTTTACAGCCCGCTCTCA
>QLTV01003669.1:2318135-2339103 GCA_003457575.1 Thermophis baileyi | reverse complement strand
AAAAGGGAGGAAGGAAGGAAGGAAGGAAGGAAGGAAGGAAGGAAGGAAGGAAGGAAGGAAGGAAGGAAGATAAAAAGAAGCTACCTACCCCTTTAAGGAAATAAGATTTAGATTCATTGCTGTCATTTCATTTGAAATGAAAACACCACAATTCATAAACATTAGGTAACACAAAATGCAGGAAGCTGCCTTATACAGCCAGACTAATTGTCTCTATGGTAGTGTTTACTCCAATTGGTACCAGCCTTCCAGTTCCTAAGTCTTTACTATCATTGTTTGTGAGCAGGTGTTCAACTACCCCTGAATAATGGCAGGAGTGGGTTGCCAGTTTTTCTGTTTTGAATGGGTAATGAAGATTTGAAAAACCTTTCTCTAGAAAGGCCATTGAAGCAAACAGGTGCTATTCCTGTGCTGAAAAATGAACAAACCACCCCCCCAGGGCCTGCATCTCTGGTCATCTGAAAACATACGATATAGACTTAACTTGGGGAAGCTGAAAAACATCTATCGAAAAACAACTGACACTGGACCAGCATGGCAGATTGTAGTCTATCAGCTTCAACGAAGAGGCCTCCATCTTGGGATGGATTTATTTGGACTGGGCATATGCCAATACTATTACATCAGTGTACAAACTGCACTCTGACAATGACTACGTTCATATATTTAGTTCAAGGCAGTCACGCCCAAACTCTTGTCAATAGCTCTTTATGCTGCTTCTTGAAGAGACTTGTGTTATCAATAATAAAAAAGGGAAAGACACACATGCCCTTCCTTTTATCAATAAGGAAGGAGCAGAAAACACACACAAAGGAAGGGTGTGTGGTTTGGCAGTGCGACAATGGAAGTGGTGAAATTGGACAATTCAGATCAAAGTAGAGCTATCTTGATTGAGCTACTTCTGGCTAACATAGTCTCTTTAATCTGCTGGCTAATAAACGGGGCCAGACAAGCTTCCCCTAACCAGGAACCAGGGGTTGGTTCCTCCCGGTTCGGACCGGTTTTCCCAAACCGGTAGCGGCCCGCTGGTGACGTCACGACGACATCACTGAACTGGATCGGTCATTGCCGGTCTGTGGGGGCCGCCATCTTTTTCTTGAGTTTTTTTTGCATTTTTTTTTGCATTTTTTTTCCTTCTGAGCATGCGCAGAAGCCGACTCCTGGCACTGTGCATGCGGTCGCCATCTTTTTTTCGGCTTTGGTTTTTTTTTCCCTGGATTTTTTGTTACTGCGCATGCGTGCGCGCGCGCCCACAAAGCGCATCCACGCAGCACGGGAGGGAGCGAACCGGCAGCGAGGTAAGTTGGAACCCACCCCTGCCAGGAACCCTCCATAAATCTTGGATTCCTACTCTCCAGGTTTCAAAGTATTTCTAGCAGGACTACCAGATTCTGTAACAGCTTTGTTCCTTATGCCGTCCGTCTGGTAAACTCGCAAGATTTGTTTTTCTCGCCATGTACATGTATACATCTGAACTATACGGAGGTGTTTCGCCGTGTCATGTAATATATGTGAGTGTATGCATTATTTATTATTTATTTATTTATTTATTTATTTATTGGTCTTTTAATGACTCCGTAATCCCTTGCATCGGGGTGGAGTCGGGGCAACTGAACGGAGCTGAGTGTTTACTGGCCGGATGCCCTTCCTGTCGCCAATGCAGAGTTCGCAGCTGATATTTACTCATTGTGCCCAGAGAGAAAAACATCTGCCGCTACCTAGGATTGAACTCACAGCCTCTTGATTGTGAGGCAAGAGCTCCACTTCTAGGCCACTGCACCACTCATTTATTTATTTTGTAATAAATATTACAAATATTGTAATACATAAACTGTATGTTTGTGTAGTGTACAACCCTTTGAGATGTATACAATGAAAATTCATTTTAATGTATGCCGATTAGTGTACATTCAAAGTGACAATAAAGTTAGTCTAAGTCTAAACTCTAAGTGAGGTCTACCTTGTTGCCAAGGGACAAGGAACTGAAGGTGGGAGGGACCAAATTTGGGAGGTCAGGGGCCATGCGTACAATTCTTTTGTGGACTTTGCCCGGGAACAAGTGTTTCATCTTCCTGGTATGATGGTTACATTCTTCTGATAGCAAAGGCCTAAAAATAGTCTCTCATGGCTTTTGCATCCTCAAGACAATTTTCTAGATTTCATGTTGACCACTTAGCATCATTCGTAGAAGGGTTTTTACATAGATTGTTTTCTTTTTTTTAAAAAAAAGTATTTTTTTATTTTTTATAAAAATGCCAAATCAATGTGTGAACGGTGTGGCAACCGAGCGCCATACATTCTAATACATATAAAACTGATCAGATTAAACGTTATTATTACATTCAATCAATTTATGTATTTCTAATAACAATACATGTCTATATCAAGTTACAGTCTATCCTTATTCAATTATTCCACCTATTTGCTTTTCACTTTCTCTCTATATATATTCTCCCTCCCCCCTCTTTTTTTGGGCAGATGACATGATTAGAAGATAGACAGGAAAGAAAGAAAAAGTTTCTTAATAAAAGGTGACATGATTAAAAGCTAGAATAAGTGATAGAAATAAAGGAAATATTAATGTATACACTTGTATTGGATAAAATGAAAGTAATAACAAATAGATTGTTTTCTAAACCCCCGTTGTGGCTATCCCAGGTCATGAGATTACTGGCTTCTGACAAGCAAAGTCAATAGGGGAAGCCAGATGTGCTTAACGACTGCAGTGATTCGCTTTACAACTGCAGTGATTCACTTAACAATTGTGTGGGGGGGGGGAGGTTATAATATCAGGTACAATTCATTTAGCAACGCCCTGCTTAGCCATGGTAATTCTGATCTGAATATGGTCAGGAAATTAAAGATGGCAACCACAAAAATGCAACTGAAGCTGCACCTGTTTGTTTGTTTCTTCCTTCCTTCTTCCTTCCTTCCTTCCTCCCTTCCTCCTCCCTCTTTTTCTTTCTTTCTTTCTTTCTTTCACTTTCTTTCTTTCTTTCTTTCTCTTTCTTTTTTTCTTTTTCTTTTTCTTTCTCTTTTTTTCTTTTTCTTTTTCTTTCTTTCTCTTTCTTCCTTCCTTTCTTTTTTTTTCTTTCTTTTTTTTCTTTCTTTCTCTCCCCCTCCCTCCTTCTTTCTTTCTTTCTTTTTTTCTTCTTCCTTGCTTCCTTCCTTCTTCTTTCTCTTTCCTTCCTTCCTTCCTTCCTTCCTTCCTTCCTTCGGCTGGAAGGGACCTCAGAGTTCATCTACTCCAACCCCTGTCTCCCTGGCAAAATGGACTGCTAAATTGGCCACGCCAACCCAGTCGCAGTGGCTGAATTCTCTGGACTGTCTCCGGAAAGAGCCAATTGACTGGGAAACTCCCCCCCCGCCGTGTGTGTGTGTGTGTGTGTACACACCTGCACTCCTGGTTGCTTTGCAGGTCCAGAGTTAGTGACGGAGCCTGAATTCCTGGCACTAACCATCAGAACGATGAGATTCTCCCTAAGACTTTAGAAGGCTGACTACAATCAGACCAGACAATCAAACTAAATAAATCACTGGTTTGACTCCAGGAGCTAAATCAGATCCAGATGCAACTGATCCCCAACTGCATCTCCTCACAACTTGCTCTGACTTCAATACTAATTTGAAAGCTGGAAAGGGGAAGCTCTTCAACCTTCCTTTCTCCCTACCTCCCTGAACTTATTCTCTCTTCTGGCTCGCCATTAAAAAGATACTGTTGGGGGGGAAAAATAGTTAAAATAATTCATCCGTTTATATTTCTCCCACTCCTCCATGGAAACTTGGAAAGGCAATTTAAGTCTCTTATTAAAAAAAACAAAAAAAAAAAACAACCTACTCCTACAGCTACTTTAAAGTAAAGTAAAAAGTGTTGGAAGATCTACAGATAGAATCTGAATGTCACCTTTGGCAATCCCTTGCATATCTTAAGTAATTGTTATGGCCCTTCAATGCTAAGCCAGCATCATTTCTATACAGCAAGAGAGAGAAAAACTTGCTCGGAGCTTCCAAACAAGCTGTAGTATACTATATTTTGAACAAGGATCTCCTAGGTTAAAAGTGTCAAAACGTGGCAACTGTAAGACTTGTGGACTTCCCCAGCCAGTCACGAAGTCCACCAGACTTAAAGTTGCCAAGGTTGGAAATCTTTGTCCTACATTCTCCTAGTTAATCCATTAGAAACCAGGCAAAGTTACCTGTGACTGCGGTTATAGGAAGATGGGCTTCTTTCCTGGTCCTTCCTGATCTCCCAAGGGTTGGAGAAGGAGTATCTTCCAGGAGATGGAGAGCCATTTAATGGAGGCAGCACTGTCACAGGAGACTCTCTGGAATGGGTGAAGTTCCTTTGTTCTTGTATCTGACGTAGTGGAAAAGAGACAGACGGATGGCATTACATAGAAAAGGCCACTAAGATTGCTAACGAAGATGACTGCCACAATCACAAAATACTTTGCCAATATAACTTTTTATAACATCTAGAACTAAACTGATATCATAGACAGACAGACAGACAGACAGATTACATAGAAAAGGCCACTAAGATTGCTAACGAAGATGACTGCCACAATCAATCACAACACTTTGCAAATATAATTGTTTATAAGATATAGAACTAAACTGATATCATAGATAGATAGATAGATAGATAGATAGATAGATAGATAGATAGATATAGATAAAGATATAGATATATAGATATAGATAGATATAGATAGATATAGATATAGATAGACAGCAGACAGATGACATTACACAGAAAAGGCCACTAAGACTGCTAATGAAGATGACTGCCACAATCAATCACAAAATACTTTGCACATGGCTGCTGGTGCTGCCGCCACAAGGCAGGTGTCGAGGTGTGGATGGCCTGGCTGCAGGGGCCCTGAGGTAAGCTGGTGTGGTGGACGTGGGGCAGCTCCACTACCCCGCCACCTTGCCTTGTGGCCATGGCACCGCAAGCAACCAGACAGAATGGGTAGCCGGTTGGCTGCACAGGCTCTTAAATAGGGCTTATTTTGGGGTTAGGGCTTATATTAGGCACACTTGTAAAAACATGTCAGGGCTTATTTTCAGGATAGGGTCTTATTTTTGGGGAAACAGGGCACACACACACATACACACACACACAGTAGGATGACATTACATAGAAAAGGCCACTAAGATTGCTAACAAAGATGTCTGCCACAATCAATCACAAAATACTTTGCAAATATAACTTTTTATAACATATAGAACTAAATTGATATCTTCTATCTATCTATCTATCTATCTATCTATCTATCTATCTATCTATCTATCTATCTATCTATATCTATCTATCTATATCTATCTATATCTATCTATCTATCTATCTCTATCTATCATCTATCTATCTATCTATCTATCTATCTATCTATCTATCTATCTATCTATCTATCTATCTATCTATCTATCTATCTATCTATCTATCTATCTCACACACAGAGACAAAAGAGAAACAATTCTCTATCTCCCCCATATCTAGGCCACCTGAACTGCAGCACTTGGCTGTGGGTGTTGATGAATTCTGGAGTGTCACCCAAAATGTCATGGTGTGTCACCTTTGACAGGTAAGTCATAGGTTTGCCATCACTGTCCTAGACCCTAATTAAAAAAATGAAAGATACTTAAGGCTAGGTTTAACCAAACAATCCGAATTCTGCATCAAGAAAAGACAAGATTTGGCAACCTAAATAAATGATGCAGTTAGATAAATAACCACAGAGGAAGAAAGGAAAATGGGACAGTTAAAAGGGATATGGGGTAAAATGTCTCACCCCCCCCAAAAAAAACCCCACAGGAATGCAATCTGGCCAACTGGCTGTTAAGATTTCAGTAAGCCTTGTTAGCAATCTTTCAAATAAATCTTCTCAACCAGCCACAGAAGCTAGAAATATGTTTTTACAAAACTCTGCATGTTTCAGGAGGCCAACCTGCGTATCCAATATCCCTGGTTTTTCTGCACCCTTATAACTGTTATGTAGACACATAAACAGAGATGGTCAAGTTCTATCAAGTCTAAATGTTCCTCATAGAACCACTTCACCCTTATCCTGTAATCCCCTGATAAGCCAAAATCTTTCCTGTGGAGCAGAATGCAAGTTTTCTATTGTGAGTAGAATAGTTGTTGGGGGGGTTTTTTTGGTTTTTTTTTTTGGGTGGACAGGAAACTAAAGACAGAAAGAAATCTTTTCTCAACTTTTATGACAAAGCAGGAGGAGAATCCTCATCAATACTGTTTTAAAAGCTATTAAACGTTTTTAAACGCATGTATTTGAGAAAGAGAGGTACTAAAGATATCGGCTTATCCTGGCTTATTATTGATCATTTATTAAGACTAGCCAAGGGGAAAAATCTTGAGAATTCTGTACAACGCCTACCATCGATCTTACAGGATTTTAACATCAATTGCAAAGAAGAGCAATTAAGATGATTAAAGGCCTGGAGGCTAAAACATATTAAGAATAGTTGGAGGATTTGGGTTTGGCTAGTCTAGAGAAAAGAAGGACAAGGGGGGACATGATAGCAGTCTTCCAATATTTGAGGGGCTGCCACAGAAAAGGTCAATTTATTCTCCAAAGCAGGGCAGGACAAGAAACAATGGATGGAAACTAATCAAGGAGAGAAGCAACCTGGAATTGAGGAGAAACTTCCTAACAGTGAGGACAATTACCCAATGGAATAACTTTCCTTCAGAAGTTGTGGGTGCTTCATCACTGGAGGTTTTTAAGAAGAGAATGGACAGTCACTTGTCTGAAATGGTATAGGATCTCCTGCTTGAACAGGGGGCTGGACTAGAAGACCTCCAAGGTCCCTCCCAGATCTATTCTGATTCTAATTTCAAAGCCATATGCAATCAAGCAGATAGGGAAGGTTGTCATGCCAGACATATCTTACTACATCTTTGTGTAGACACTTGGAATGCTCTTATTTCATTCTCAGTTCCCTCCCTGTAGAATGCCAACGGATGGAAGGATATCCACACAACGACGACTGCTAACTACTGTGCAAAGATAGTTAACGGTAGTAGGGACCCCACCACAGCACCACAAAGTCAACCACAACGAGTCTTCCCACTCATTTCCACAGGCTTCAGAACGTGTGCGTTACCTCACCAGAAGAAAATGTGCCATTCATTACGAAGGTCTTTGAAACAAGCTACATTAGATAGTATTATCAGAACAAAGACAGCCACTTGTGCTAGGGAGTATTCCAGATTGGCTCCTGAATAGTGCTAAAATTAAATGTGTAACCCACACTGAACTCATTTCCTGAAAGGGTGCGTGTAAGGGGGGGAGGGAGGAACACATTCTTGGATGGCTACTCATCCTTGTTAATCCTTGCCCTGAAGCCTTGGGTGGACCTATCTGATGGCCTGATGGGGCAACATATAGTCCAAAAGTCACCCTGCTAGATCTCTCAGACAAAGCCGGTTCCTGACCAGAAGAGGGCACTCTAATTTTTCGAGTTTCTCCAGCTCTGATGGGAATACCACTATAGCCAAATTAGAAAGGGCTACAGTACCAGCAACAGCGGGAAAGAACAAAAAGGAAGAATGAACAGTTTAATCCACCGAGTGTGCTAATCGGAGAAAGTAGCTTAGGTAATATTACAGGGTGGGATGGGTGTGTGTGACAACAGCTCCCAGGAAGATGGTACAGGTCGTTGACTTACAAGAGTTTGTTTAATGACTATCAAAGTCACTGAAAAAGTGACTTATGATCATTTTTTTCACTTATGATTGTAGCTGTCTATGGAGATTCTCAGTCATCCAGGTCATGGTTTGTCCCAAAGGTGCTTTTTCAAGAGGCAACTGGACTTTCTGGTTTTTCTTTGAAGACGTTTCGCTTCTCCTCCAAGAAGCTTCTTCAGCTCTGACTTCCCCACCATCCAGTCAGAGCTGAAGCAGCTTCTTGGATGAGAAGCAAAACGTCTTCAAAGAAAAACCAGGAAGTCCAGTGGCCACTTGAAAAAGCACCTTTGGGTTATGATTGTAGCAGCATCCACATGCTCACGTGATCAAAATCCAGACGTTTGGCAACTGGCTCATATTTATGATGGTTGCAGTGTCCCAGTGTCATGTGATCCCCTTTTGTGACCTTCTGACAAGCACAGTCAATGGGGAAACCAGATTCACTTAACAACCAGCTTACTACCGGTAACAACTGCAGTGATTCACTTAAGAACTGTGGCAAGAAAAGTCGTAAAATGGGGCAAAACAACTGCCTTTCTTAGCAACAGAAATTTTGGGCTCAATTGTGGTTGTAAGTCTTAAATACTCCCTGTATTTAAGATGGGAAGTGTCAGCAGGAAAGTTGGCTAAAGCTTTGGAGGTATGAACCCTGCAAAAGATCCCTTATCATTGCTGGAGTACCCAAAATCTGGGATTTGGCTGTTGTCCGTCCTCCACAATTCCTTTTCAATCTCCCATCTTGTACAACTATAGTAATTTGCCTTAGCAACAACTATAAACTACTTTCACACTCTTTTAGATATTTGAATCAAACTGAGCTTTGGTTGTTGGTTGGTCTGTTTGTCTGTGTACCAAAAGCAATTTCCCTAAAATGCACCACTATTAACCAGAGCTGGTAATGGTGAACTCCCTTGCCGAGTTCCCAAAATCCAACTAATATTCCTTGGCCAACTTGGACGCCACAAGAGATACAATATCTTTGTATCAAGGTTATCACAACAGCCCAGACCATCAATGCTGGTAGCCAGACTGTAGCTCAGTAACAAAGTTCTGCATATTGAACAATCTCAGGTGTAATCCCCAGCATCTTCAGGTAGAAGTACCAGAGAGGCAAATGATGCAGAAAAGATCTTTACTGAAGATCTTGGAGAATTAGACAGACAGAGAGTCTGACTGAGTCATCTTTCTATGTTCAATACCAATTTTACTCCTACAGGGCAAAGAAAGAATTTCCATTCCATCTTAGAGAAGCTGTAAAGGTTCTACTGTTGAAAATATTAAATCGAAAGTAGGCAAGATAAAAATCACTCCCGATTAGGAAAATACCTAATAGCGAAACGAGAAGTAGTTTCACTAATGACTCAACGTTTTTAGAAGTTCTGAATTGCTCAACCGGGAAACAAGAATGCTTTGGTGACCTGCTGTGTGGCTATAGGTTCCTTGGCTTAATTTGTGCCAACTCCACCCGTTTCTAGCCAAAAAACAGAGGTGGCCGTGGTGACGCCATTGCTTTATCATGACTGAATTATTAGAAGTGGCTCCACATGGAGCTCCCTTTGAAATACATCCAGAAATTTCAAAGGTCCTATAATGCTCTTAACTGGAATTAGTCATTATGAACATGCAACTCCCTTAGCTCAGCGTTCATGATTTACTTTGGGTCCAATTCAGAACGCTAGTCAGCTTCCAATGGCTTAAGGGTGGGGCTACTGAAAGGACGGCCTCCTCCTCGCCTATAAGCTCCTTGGCTCATTAAGATCTTCTGGAAATGCAGAACTAGCATTGTTTTCACAAGACAAAACATCTGGATAGGACTAGAGAAAACCCCAGAGATCTGACTAAGGATGGTCGACAAAGCCAGAGGGTTACACACTATTCACTTGCAGTAGGTGGTCCCTGCTGAGATATTTTACAAAACATTTCTGAAACCAGCAGAAAATGGCACAACTGATTTTTTTTTTGATAACATCTGCTTAATTTCAGCGATGTAATTGGCAAGAGCAGAAAAGAAATTGCTTTGGGGCTACAATTTCCCCTTCCCTCATGTAAACCATCGTATGCTTGAAGAACTCGGATGAATGAGAATTGTCTGCAAGGGTTTAGGATGGAGCCTTTGAGAAGATAATTCCCACTCTCCCTTTTTAAGCCATAAAGGACTATCATAGGTATGTGGAAGAGTCACATTAATGGACTTGTTTGCATAGTACACAGGATGGAGGCAAGCCTGCATTCCTGCCTTGTGTTTTCACTGTTCCCTAATTTCGGTTGGCTAACCTTCTCCAAGTCACCAAGGAATTGCAGCTTATTATTATTCTCCCCTTATTCCTTTCAACTGCTAGAAGAGTTTGGATGAAAAAAAAGTGTCAATGATTTGCTAAATGGGAATCTGATAATCTGGTATAAATTCAGTGTTCGAACCATGATGGCACACTGGCTCATATATCTTCTAGTATCGGTTTTTGGACTTGAGTTACCCCCAAATCAGACACCCCTCAATTACAATCACAAAACTCCTATCTCACTTTCTTCAGCGTTTACATTTCTGGGTTTTCAGACCAGCCTGTCCTTCTCCTGGCTCCCTATTTGAGCCGTTCCTTAACTAAATACCCCCCCACCAGCAAATTTGCTTGCCAATAGAAGCCAGGAACATTGTGATCTGGGCCAGCTGGCAGCAGGCCACATGCATTTTAACAACCCACATCAGCCTCAACAGAGCTTCCACATATGTTTGAGATTCAGCTGGCTGCTACAGAAGATTTAATCCAGCATCAAACAACAGGGACCGTTGGAGAGGTCTACCAGTGAATGCATAATATTCATGGCAGCTCTAATGGGACACCTACTTTCTCCAGCTCTCTGTTAGCCTTAGTAAAGCCTGAAAGGTACTCCTGGCAGAATTCACCTGAATGAAAGTTCTCCACTCAGGTAAACACAGAATACAGATTAACAGAGTTGGAAGGGACCTTGGAAGTCTTTTGGTCCAATGCCCTGTTCAAGCAGGAGACTCTATACCATTCTGGACAAATGGCAGTCCAGGCTCTCCTTAAAAATCTCCAGTGATGGAACACGCACAACTTCTGGAGGCAAGCCCTTCCTCTGATTAATTGTTCTCACTGTCAGGAAATTCCTCCAATTTCTCTTTAATGGTTTTCCATCTGTTATTTCTTGTCCTGCCCTCAGATGCTTTGGAGAAGGTCTCTCCAACCTTGGCAACTTTACGACTTGTGGACTTCAACTCCCAGAATTCCTCAGCCAGCGCATGCTGGCTGAGGAATTCTGGGAGTTGAAGTCCACAACTCGTAAAGTTGCCAAGGTTAGAGACCCCTGCTTTGGAGAGTAGGTCCACACCCTCTTCTCTGTGACAACCCCTCAAATATTGGAAAACTGGTATCATGTCATCCCTCTTAAGTTAGACCAGACATACCTAGTTCCCCTCAGTTAGATGAATTTTACATGATGCTTACTCTTTTCTGACTCGCATCTTTTAATGCTTCAAGTATATTGGGGGTGCTTTGCCCCTTCTCTTCCCAACCTCTAGCAGCTTCTTAATTTAAAGACATATTTTTGCTAGACAAATAGTAAATCCTGCTTGGCACTCCCAGCTGCTCCTGCTTAAAAACCTTGGAGACAGAAGGGGGGGGAGTCCTTCCTAAATAGAAACAAATGTTTCTGGGAACAGCAGACTAAAGGAGTCTTGACAGAAAGACACTCATCAGCATTCCCTATGATCTCCCTTAGCCCCCCACCCCCACCCAAGAAACAAAGGAATTTGTAAGAATAGACAGTTTCAAAAGAGACAGTCTAGTCTAGCCTTCCTAAACTTGGTACACTCTGATCTGTTAGGACAGAAGTCCCATCAAGCCATCACCCTTCTGAGTGGCCTCCTTTCCTCTCTAGTGAGGACCAGGGGTGAAATCCAGCAGGTTCTGACAGGTTCTGGAGAACCGGTAGTGGAAATTTTGAGTAGTTTGGAGAACCGGTAGCGGAAATTTTGAGTAGTTCGGAGAACCGGCAAATACCACCTCTGGCTGGCCCCAGAGTGGGGAGGGAATGGGGATTTTGCAATATCCTTCCCCTGCCACGCCCACCAAGCCACGCCCACAGAACCGGTAGTAAAAATATTTGGATTTCACCACTGGTGAGGACCTCTGATTCTTGACCCCAGAATACCTACCTATCTTACATGCCTATAAAGCTAGCTTCAGGTTAACCCTCTTTCATCAATCTTTTCATATTGATCTATAGGCTTTTGTTTAAATCATTTCCATTTTCTTAGAGACCTGCAGAAAAAAATATATCATTCTCTGGAATGCAACTCATCTTTTGGGTATTCCACGTCATCTCCTCTAGCAACCACTTCGGAGACAATCTTAAGTCTGCTGCCTTTTTATAGTCTATTCTTATCTAGAAGACGATAGTTTAACTGGTCAGACAAGGAAAAGACAGGAGAACTACCAGTCTAATATTACTAGCATGTTTTGTTGAATGATGTTGGTAAAATTAAGCTGTCAGTAAAGACAGTGTATCTACATCTGAGATACTGTCCAATGAAGGTTTATCCCATCTTAGAAAGGGATAACTGTACCGGAACATGGAGCGTGGTGGCTGACATGGTTAGGAAACTGGGTTGACAATCAACAAGCCCACATTTGGGACCCGAGTGCTGCTATGTGGCAGGGTGAGCTCTCGCCATTCGCTCCAGCTCCTGCCAGCCTAGCAGTTTGAAAGTGTGTAAAAATGCGAGTAGATAAATAGGTACCACATTGATGGTTGATTAATGGGGACATGATGTCACAACTGGGCATCCCCCTGGGCAAGGCTGAAGTCATGGGCCGATGCTTTTAACCCGGAAGCACCTTGGTGCTTCCAACATGAACATACGTGACTGTAACTGGAAGAGGTGCAAGAAAAGAGATCAGTACACTTTCCTTATGAAGAAATGTCGGGGGCTTTAGTAGAGAGCAGAATGGGGGATCTTTTGGTGGCCCACAGATGCATCTAACATTTTGGGAGACTGAAAGCTCCAAACTAGATGGGGCTTACCCCATAAGCAGTTGGGACTGCTTTCAGAGGGGCTGTGATATGCCTATTTTTGAGAATACACTGTAATTTTTCATTTGTTTCTGATCCCCAAATGAGAAAGGAATGCTGCCTCCAATTTCAGTAAACTTGGTTGGAAGGGCTTTCAAAGAACCACATAGAGAAGAAAGGGGAAGGAATTTGTTTTCCATTTCCCATATTGCTTTAATATATGGTCACTCAAGAAAGTGAGTTGGCAATTGATTCAATACAGTCAAGATAAATCTTCACCTAAACCCCAAGTCATGTATGGAATTTTCTGCCCAGAAACAAAATGGCTACCGACTTGGAGGTCTAATTCTTTTCTTGTTTATTCCACACACACACCTTTCCCCCCCCCTTATGTTATTTTTTAAGATCATAAGCCCAACAGTGGGCTTCCTATATTTTATTTTCAACCCTTCTTCAGGCTTTCCTTTCAGCTGAAGGGGCTGAAAAAATGTTTCTGAATAAATAAGAACAAATTCACAAAGGAGGCATGGTTTCTCCCTTGCTACACGGCACCTCATGTTTGCTAAATGTCACTTGGTAAAGGCCGCCACCTGGGGAAGATTTTAGTTGAACCCTGGACTAAATGAATCTTACATCCCCCTATGCATCTCTCTAGGCATCCAAACTATCTGAATCAGTGGTGAAATCCAATTTTTTTTACTACCGGTTCTGTGGGCATGGCTTGGTGGGCGTGGCAGGGGAAGGATACTGCAAAATCCCCATTCCCTCCCCACTCCAGGGGAAGTATATTGCAAAATCCCCATTCCCACCCCACTCCAGGGGAAGGATATTGCAAAATCCCCATTCCCACCCCACTTTGGGGCCAGCCAGAGGTGGTATTTGCCGGTTCTCTGAACTACTCAAAATTTCCGCTACCGATTCTCCGAACTACTCAAAATTTCCACTACCGGTTCTCCGAACTACTCAAAATTTCCGCTACCGGTTCTCCAGAACCTGTCAGAACCTGCTGAATTTCACCCCTGATCTGAATATTACGACACACACAAAAGGACAGCTACAGCAATCTAGAGGAGGTTCTTCCTTGTTCTGGAACTCAAGCTGAACACAGCGTTCTAGAAGTAACATTAATTCCCGTGGTCTCCCTTTCTGGGAAGCTGCCCTGTTAAGGAATTTTCTGGGGGAAGTAAGATAAAGGAGAACCAGCCAGGCCCAAGCATCAGCTCATTAGCCCCCAACCTTCAAATCTGAGTCCTCAGCACAAGGCAACGGCTCGGTTGGAGGAGGTCAACCAAAAGAGGGCCAAGAACTAAAGCAAATAAATATTGGAAGGGAAAGAAAATGATGAGGAGAAAGCAAGACCTTGTAGAGCTGCGATGACTAAGATGCCAGCTGGCAAGCAGTATGTTTTGGGCCAACCTCTCCTCCCAAAAATTTGGGCTTGAAAAACAGCCCCAGAATATATCAAAAACACAGACAGACCAGTCTGTGGAGCCAAAGCAAGCAAGCAAACAAGAGTTCCAACCCAAAAGAGCAACAGCAGAGGGAAATGCCAGGACACACGGGCATGGAGACAAGACCTCAAAGACCATAGGAGGAGAGGCAGAAAAAGTTCCTTAGCAGGGCAAAAGCATTCCAGAAGATCACCCTGGGAAGCTGGCTAACAGACTCAGAAAACTTTCAGTACAACTGCAAGGAGAAAGTGCAGCCAAGGAGTTACATCTGTATTGTGGAAATAATCACAATGATAATCGTAACTACAAGTCAACAACAACGAGTGCTTTCAATGGTTCGTAGAGTTTCAGGTTCATTAACTCGTTGTCATTTTCACAAAAAGACATTTCGTGACTTATCTTCCCCCTTAGTGCAGGTGAGAGACCGAAGCTGAGAACGTGTCTAAGGCCACCAAAGTAAGTTCACAGCCACGTTAAGATTCAAAATGGAGCTTCAAAGCTCAGTCCTGCAGCCATAACACCACATCAACTTGCATTCTCATTTAAATATTGTCCCCTAAATCAGTTGAAGCTCACAACTCTTAAAGTTGCCAAGGTTGGAGACCCCTGCCCTAAATGATCTTCATGTTTCCATTTATAGAATAGAATAGAATTCTTTATTGGCCAAGTGTGATTGGACACACAAGGAATTTTTTCTTGGTGCATATGCTCTCAGTGTACATAAAAGAAAAGATACGTTCGTCAAGAATCATAAGGTACAACACTCAATGATAGTCCGGGTACAAATAAGCAATCAAATCATAGTAGGAACCAGTCAATATAAATTGTAAGGATACAAGCAAGTTACAGTCATACAGTCATAAGTGGGTGGAGATGGGTGATGGGAACGATGAGAAGATTAATAGTAATGCAACTATTAACTGATTAATAGTTATGGCCACGTTCTGGCAAAAAGAGAGAGAGAGAGAGAGAGAGAGAGAGAGAGAGAGAGAGAGAGAGAGAGAGAGAAAGGCATTGCAGAATGAACATTCTTGAGAGCTACAGACTGGCCAAATCCAGATTGAACAACATACAAAAGCATTAAGTCCAACCAGTTTGATGTGTCCTTCAGGGCTCAGGATTACATTGACTAAGGGTGGAGAAAAATGTTGAGTTGAATATTTTTGTTAGATTATAGTTTCACAGGGCAGGGCAATATCTTTTGCTTCTGACATCTGCTTAAACAGCCTTCAGGATGTAAGCAACTGATTTATGGATTTAACTGAACTATTGATTTGAATAAACCAATGCAGTAAAATGCAGCCACTGAAATTGCACAAATGAAGCAGATTGGTCTCAGTGGATTTAAATCTGAATGCTTCATTTCAGGATTACACAATCTCCAATTGTGTTAACTCTTTTGTTTTCCCCCCAGTGTAGACTGGAACTGATCTTCATCAAACATAAGAAGGCCGGGGGGGGGGGAGTAAGAGTGACTGAAAGTTTTCTCATGGGAAAATACTTTAGACAGCCTAACTATCAAAGTGGTCCTGATTTCCAAGAAATTAATAGTAGATATACATTTTAAAAGCTTCATGGTGTCCAGTCCAGTGAAAAGAAGGACTAGGGTGACATGACAACAGTGTTCCAATATTTGTGAGGCTGCCACAAAGAAGAGGGGGTCAGTCTATTTTCCAAAGCACCAGAAGGCAAGACAAGAAACAATGAATGGAAACTAAACAAGGAGAGAACCAACTTAGAACTAAGGAGAAATTTCCTAATGGTGAGAACCATTAGCCAGTGGAACAGCTTGCCTTCGAAAGTTGTTGGTGCTCCATAAATGGAGGCTTTTAAGAAGATGCTGGACAGCCACTTGTCTAGAATGGTATGGGGTCTCCTGCTTGAGCAGGAGGTTGGACTAGAAGACCTCCAAGGTATCTTCCAATTCTGTCCTTCTGTTCTGTTTATCATAGGGGAGGTTAGCAATTTCCATAGAGATAACTTGATTCTCTATAGAAGTTCTATCGTGCTTAATTCTACTAATTATTACAGCCATGGACACCCTGCCCATATCTGCATCAACATCCTTCAAATCCCATCCCACTAAAAAAAATAAAGGGAGACCAATATTCCTTCTTGTTGAATGAGAAAGAGAACCACAATTTTTTTTTTTTTTTGGAAATAAGTGATTGAGAAATACTTTCAAGCAAAAACAGGGAATGCAGGGATGGCCAATCAAAGGCAATACTTAATATTTCTGATGGCATAACAAAATCCTAGTGAGCAAGAAAGCAATACAAGATGAGTGGGGCCAGATCATATATTCTCAGGCTCTGAGAATTGTACACCTGAGAGCTAGGGACCTTGGTCTAGAAGACGGCAAACCAGAGGTGGTATTCAGCCGGTTCGGACCGGTTCACCCGAACTGGTAGCGGAAATCGCGGGTGGGCCCGCCCACCCGCCCCGGCTCTATGCTATCCTATTTGTGCATGTTTTTGAGGCCGGCCGCATTCACGGAAGGCTCGTGTGCGAGTAAAGTGCATGCGCGGGAGGCCGTGCGCATGTGCGGAGGTGAGCACGCACGCTCACATTTGCGAACCGGTAGGGAAGGTAAGTGAAAACCATCCCTGCAACAAACCATTGTTGATGTTCTATTTACAACTACTTGTAAATAAAAGAGTGGAGGTGGTGGAGAAGAAATATAACCTGATATGAGTTTTGAGAACTAAGACCTTCTCAGGTAGCTGCTAATATCATTGAAAAGCTTAGCTGCTTAACTTCAACTTCTCTAGAATAGAATAGAAGAAAAACAGAGTTAGAAGGGACCTTGGAGGTCTTCTAGTCCAACCCCCTGCTTAGGCAGGAAACCCTACACCACTTCAGACAAATGGTTATCCAACATCTTCTTGAAAACTTCCAGTGTTGGAGCATTCACAACTTCTGGAGGCAAGTTGTTCCACTGATTAATTGTTCTAACTGTCAGGAAATTTCTCCTTAGTTCTAGGTTGCTTCTCTCCTTGATTAGTTTCCACTCATTGCTTCTTGTTCTACCCTCAGGTGCTTTGGAGAATAGCTTGACCCCCTCCTCTCTGTGGCAACCCCTGAGATATTGGAACATAGACTTCTTGCTGCACCTCTAAGCATCATGAGATGCTGCTAATTCACACCAGGGGTTCCCTCATGAACTACCTGAACAGGTCTCTTTGGCTGAGGCAATCATGGATTTACTTGCAGAAGATACTTTTAATAGGCCTCAGGAGGAAGGACTTCACCCTGCCCCTTGTGTAAAAGATGCAAGCAGCACCTCCCCAAACTGGTTTTGCCTCCCTGGATACCATTTGTTGCTTGGAGACATCAGGCAGGAACAAGCAAACGTCCCCAGCCAGCCAGGTGCGCTGTGGGCTGCAGAGACATGTGCAGGAGAGCAGCCAGTTCAAAGCAACAAGATGCAACAGCTGAGACATAAGCCTGAAGGGCCAACAAAGGCTACAGAAGTCCCTTGGCTGGCTGAGGACAATGGAGATGAATGAGCCATCCGCTTAAGAGGCGATCATACCCGTGTTTCCCCGAAAATAAGACCCCGTCTTATATATTTTTTGAACCCTGAAATAAGCGCTTGGCCTTATTGCCATGCACTCAAAAGCCCGATTGGGCTTATTATCAGGGGATGTCTTATTTTGGGGAAAACAGGGTACAAGTTCTATAAAAGGGAAAGAGAATAGCAGGTCGAATCATTGTTAAGTTGAAATGGGCTTTTTTACCTCTTTGATCATGTTACAAAAATATTAGCTGACTATGCTTCTCTGGGTATATGGCTCCGATTATGATGGTCCCTGCTGCTAAAGCTATTAAAGCAGCAGAGAATTCAGCCAAGTGTGTGGGTTTAACATTTCTTACAAGCTCCCCCTCTACCTTTTCTTTCCATGCTCCTTCTGGTCTTTTCCCACAGTCAAACTGTTTCCTATAAATCACCTGTGTCACAAATATGCTCTTTTCCAGAACAAAGTGCTCAGAGTAGCTGTACTTATGTATCATCCCAAGATTCCAGGGAATCCCAAAAAGAGTTTGAGCTCACACACTTTTTACCTTTCTGTTGCTTGACTCCTGCGGACTCTGAAGTGAAGTCCCCATTGAGTGGAAGCTAAAAAAAAAAAGAGCACACAAACATGGAAACAGGTTTGCTTATTATGGATAAGAAATAGGAAGAAGTACCTTATTTTTTGGAGTATAAGACGCACTGTTTCCCCCCTAAAAGAGGGTAGAAATGTTGGTGCGTCTTATACACTGAATACAGCCATTTTTGGCCTCCCGAAGCCCCGCCCCACGTGAAAACGGGGTGCGCAGAGGGTTTGGGAGGTCTGCAGAGTGCTCCTGGGGGCTGGGGGAGGGCAAAAACGCCCGTTTTTGCAAAAAAATGGGCGAAAAATGGCCCGTTTTTCACAAAAACGGGGTGCGCAGAGGGAGGTCTGCAGAGTGCTCCTGGGGGCTGAGGGAGGGCAAAAACTTTTTTTTTCTTACTTACCTCTTCGAAGTCTTGGTGCGTCTTATACACCGGTGCGTCTTATAGTCCAAAAAATACGGTATGTGGTTAGAGCAGTGTCTCTCAACTTTAGTCATTTTAAGATGTGTGGACTTCAAGTTCAGAGTTCCTCAGCCAACTATGTTGACTTGTGATGGCTCGCTTTATGACTGCACTAACTTATGACAGAATTCCAGTCCCAGTATAGTGTAAGTTGAGGGCTGCCTGGCCCTGTATACACATTAAGTAACAATAGAAATCTTAACATTAAATAATGAGTTCAAGAGTGAAACTTATAACTAATTATGTACTTCGATGCAAATTGTAGTGGTTCTTTTTTTCTTTATCTTATACTCAACTTTGGATGAAAAGTTAAATAATTTAAGGCCTGCAATTCTCAGTGGCAATTAGTATTGATTTTTTAAAAATAATTCTCGTTATTTTCAATACTTCAAGCAATACTTTAAACAGAATAGAATGTTAATAATTCTAATCGTATTATGTATACTTCATTTACTATTATTTCTGGAAGTCCTCCATTAACACGGATTCCCCAATTAAACAAATATATTAATTTACTGCATTTACATCCTGCCTTTTCTTCTGGAAATTGAAGGAGACTTTTTTAGATGTGGGGGGTGGAAATCTTTCCTTCCCAGTCAAGCAATTCTGTAAAATAGGTAGTTAGATACGGAAGGTATGGCTGGCCCAGTATCTCTTAGTGAATTCTACTGTCTATTTGAAGACTGTCATTTCTAGTCCAACTTCTTCAAAACTATACTACAATTCTTCATGAATGCACCTCCATTGTAATGAGGTGTGGTGCAGTGGTGGGATTCCAAATCTTTTCCTACCGGTTCTATGCGAGAGCGCTTTGCGCAGCACTCAAAGACTGCCCTTGGTGTCAGCGCTAGTGAGCTGAGCTGTTGTTTTGCTCAGCTGAGGTGCGGCTTGCTCTGCCGCGCAAATCAGCTGAGCCAAAAAAACAAGGGAATATAGGACAGGGAACGGTGGTGGTGGGAGGGCGGGGCCAGTCAAAGGTGGTATTTGCCGGTTCTCCGAACTACTCAAAATTTTCGCTACCGGTTCACCCGAACTGGTCCAAACCGGCTGAATGCAACCTCTGGTGTGGTGCCAGATAACATAATTACATGCAAGTTCCTCCTGATCTAAGAAGGTGCATTTTTCATCCTACTAGCTTTGGGTGGATGAATGCCAAAGATTTTGTTTTCCATGCCTTTCTTTCGACGTTTCTATGGGCAGACGCAACAGACTTTTGATCTGATTCAGTTCCTAAAGGTGTTGTCTACCTGCGGCTGTTTATCACAGGCTCCCCTCTGATCTCTGTGGGCAGACTGGGTCTCACTGGGCTGTATGGGCTGCCAGGTCGATACCCAGGAGATGAAGGGCTGTAGGGGCTGGTGGGCCGTGGACTGATGGAAGCTGGGCTTGAGTAGGAGGATCTCACTGAATTCTGACCGTTGTCTCTAGTTCTCACCACATCCTGTTGGAAAAGGCAAACATAATTAAAACAAAAAATAAGTTCAGAAGAATAGGCTGTATACAGAAAATCAGAGAGACATCAACTACTGTGGCACAAATTAATGCTAGCTGTTCTTTTATAGAATCCCAAAATTGGATGTCTAAGATCACTCTTCTTCCCGAACAATAAAAGGAACTCTGCCTTGACTGGCTTCTCCCCACATATTGTTAACTTTTGAAGAAAAGTCATGGTATCAAAAGGACCAGTGATGTGATTACTACCCAGGGCTGTACTGGTTGTACCCATATAGCTCCTCCTCATACACAGGCAAAACAAAGTTGTTGTGAGAAGCAGTGTAATTTGTGGCCCTCTTAATGAAGTTGGATTGATTCTCATCAGCCCCATCTAGCAAGCTGGAATGAAAGGAGCCCTTACCTGAAATCGCATGGCCAACATCTCTGGGGAACTTTCACCATTGGTCTGGCTGGGAGAAAACTGCTGTGACCTTTGATAAGACAAAACGACAAAGGCAGTTAGTTAAGAACAAAAGTATCTTAAGCAATCAGTTGACTGACAGGTTCACCAACCCACTTGTGAAACAAGGGACCTCTAACAAAAATATTGAAATTGATGAGTTCTGCCAATTTCCCCTTCTAGTTCAAGAGAAGGAGGGAGGAGGGAGGAGGAGGGAGGAGGGAGGAGGGAGGAGGAAGAAGGAAGGAGGAGGAAGAGGAGGAGGGAGGAGGAGGGAGGAGGAGGAGGAGAAAGAAGAATGGAGGAGGGAGGAAGAAGAA